>VXAB01007897.1:363733-591965 GCA_013399175.1 Odontophorus gujanensis
TAGATCATATGAAGAAATGCAGTTACCATCAGATCTTTCTGGATATAGAGCATTTAACTCACAGACAGTACTGGTGCTTCTTAATAGACAGATATGCAAGTCACTGAGCACAGGACAGCAGTATATTAAAAGCACAAACAACAAATTGTAAGCCCCAAAAAAACCTTAGTGATGAAGATGCACAAAGTGGAAATAAAAATGAAAGAAGGCCTACCTTCTTGGTTTCCTCCTTTCTCCTCTTGATTCTCAACCTCCAGAACTTCTGCTCCTGGAATATAGTCCTTGGCATCCAGTTCTCCATATTCATGAATTCTGGCTTCCACAGAGGCCTCAGTAGGTTTACCCTATAAGAAAAAAAAAAAAAAACATGCTAAGGAGGCTGCTATTTTAATTTCCAGAAATCCATTCAGAATAGGTAGGGTGGTTATACAAAAAATTCTGCACAATGAAACAAGAAGTATCTTCAACTACTACAGAACTGAACTAACTCTAGGAAGACAGGTTTCTTTATCACTTCTGTCCATGAGTTTGGTAAGTTTGTACTAAGGCAGCCTTGAAACAAGAGAAAGCCATGTCAAAATGCAGCAAAGGAACAAGCATGGAGAGAAAATACACAGTCCCATCATGTTCTCAAAAGCCTACGAGGCTAATTACCATCATCATTTTTGAGCACTTGAGCTTATGTGTACAGTGAATGAACTATACAGAAAACCACCATTACCCGGTATTTCTTCTGCAGCATCTCTGGATTCAGGGAACGGAAAAGGTGTATCAAAGTTCTTGCAGACATCATCACATCTACACAGAAAAAAGGGATCAGGATTAAGTACGGAATAACAGAATCCTGAGCAAACTAAAAGCTCACGCTCAATCATTATTTACAGCCTGCTCATGCATTTCTTCAGTTACAGCTCCACAATGATTTCTCCAATGCACTTAAAGCCAAATGTTCACTAGCTAGTAGCTGATCTTCTCTACTTTTGTAAATTATTTCCTATGCCATAACTACCCATGACTGTTTTGTCTGTGTATATGTGCAAAAATGCAACAGATATATTGAAAATTATTTTCAGTCCACATTAAAAAAAAAACTTACAGCACTGTTACAAAAACTTGAAGAACTGAGGACCCCAAGATACAGCAAAAAATAAAGATTAAGGATACAGACGTCCTATCCATGTAATACACTCACTTTTATTTTTATGAGTCTTGTAGTGAGAAAGGTCATGGAGCAGATCTTCAGTCATGGCTAACGGACATCTTGCAGTGATTTCTTTTATCGCATTGATCCTAAAAATTCAAAGTGAAGTATTTCCTGAATAATACAGTTGGGAGAAACTATCACTGGCCCAGAAATTGTCTGAAGTATCTCAAACTTGATGCATCTTACACAACACAAACTATAACAGAGAGGAACATCACAGGATGCACTCTACCATAGCTCTCCAAAACCTTCCATCTGCACTCTGCTTTTGCTACTCAGTCTGATCACAGACCTCAGGATTCTGCAAGTAAAATCTGGATCCAAGCACATTCACAAAAAGCTGTCAAACAGTCACCAGGGAGTTTATGTGAAAATGAAAAAACAGTTCTACCAACATAGACAAAGGACAGTAATAAAGAGAGCCTGTATTCTAATACAAGTTTCCTTTTAAATTGCCCTCATGTATACACTAAATTCACTGCCAGACTAAAACCACAGTGAGATGAAAAAATAGTTCAAATAATATTCTAAACATGCCTGTATGCAGTAGCCTTGACACAAAGTTGAGCTTTCTTCTATATTTACTCATATTCTACCAGGCCTTCTACAAAAGTTTATGATTAGATACAGTCTTAACTTGTTTTCATTCAAGTATGAAGTTGGTTTTTAAAAGCAGAGATGAATGACAGCAATAGGCTGTAGATTGTGTACTTTTTTTTTCTCCTCGTCCACATGCAGATAGAGGTTTACAGTTGTAATGAGGTTCTGTACCCACCCTACAGTCATGACCTCCCCAGAATTCTTGTCAGTGACAAAGTTGTTGGCAATGGTCATCAAAACTGATTGGATGATCTGAAAATTAAAAAAAAAAAAAAAAAAGAAAATACATTTCCTACTCAATGTAATTGTGAGAATCATTACATTGTATTAACAGACAACAGAGCCCTTTTCACAGAAAAGCAGAGCTCAGGACTCATCACAATAGCTTGCAACTAACTTTGGACAAATTCTTCTGCAGAAATGAAGAATTCAAGCATGAGGATTGCTACCTTTCTGCAAGTTCTAAGGCATTGGTTTGCACAAAATACCCAAGGGAGCAAAAAAAATTCCTGTATGCTTTTCAAGAAAAATAATCTAACTGGATTCCTTGTTCCCCATCCCCAGCAAGCAGACTCAGCAGTTAGTATTGCCATGCTGGCCCCATGCTCATTTTCAGCATCACCAGTAGTAGGTGAAGTACTGACCTCCGGGGGTACTAGCTGGTGTGAAGCATGTGCAGCAAACAGAAGAATCTTTGTCACTTCTGTGAGAAAAGAGAAAAAGATGTCAAAGTGTATCAACATAACTTACTCCTGTCAATAACTAGATTCACCGACACCACTACCTCCATGAGATCCTTAGGCATTCAAAGTCATTTCAGGCTGAAGTTATTTGGAACTTCAAACTTTGGAACTTCATGTAGGAGTATTTCCTCTGTCCCAGCAAGTATTAGGAATACATACTGCTCCTAATGCCAGCAGCAGTACAGACCTTAAGAGCCAGGTACACTAAGTTATGTGTTGCTATTGTAGATCAAAGTGACAGGAAAACAAAGCAGCAAAAAGTACATACAGCTTTGCTCAGGATCTGAAAGGAATTAGGAACTCTGTGGATTCACTTGATCCCATTGCTGGAAATCCTCAAACACTCAAGTCAGGAAAAAAATCAAGGCCATTTCTTGTTTGGAATAATCAGAGCCTTCTGTCTCCTTCCTCCATCTCTGGACTACCCTTACTTCCTTACTCCTACTAAGTTACTACTACCTCCTCATAGCACTGCTTTTAAGAAACAACTGTATATGTGACATGATGGGCTAAGATCACTATCTACTAGTAGCTGCTTACCTCTCTGATGGGGTTGCAGAAATCTCTGAATGAAGGGGTAGAAATTAAAAAGAAAAAGCTGCAAGGAAAATAAAATTTTAACAGGTTAGTTGCTTTTGTTTTAGCTTAAGAGCATTTCATAACCTGGTATGCTGTAAAATCAACAATTCTACATAGACTGTCCTTCGAATGCCTCAGATTTTAATTGCACAATACATTCTTTGGCCCCAAGTGTGAAACATGTGGAGGTGAGGAAGGGACTTCAGTTAAGGTAGATTGCTGCATGTTCCCTCCCCCAAGCTTCAGGAACACAATCTTTTATCCCAAAGCAGGCTGTCCCTAAATGCAATTTAATTTAGCATCTGAGTCAATTCATTAAGACTTCCAGCAAGCCTGATACTGGAGCAGACAAACACCAGGACACACACCCCCAGGTGACAAGAATTTCATACACCTATTGCACCCAGACTTAAGTTCTTCTGCGTAAGCTTTATGCAGTGAAGATATAAGCTCAGGCCTGACACCACTACAATGCTTAGGTCTATGTGTCATGCAAGCCTTCACATTCCAGATGTTCTGGTCATTGGGAAGGTTGATTTGTGCAGACTAAAGCACAATGAAGTAGCTGTATATGCCTATCTATGATCCCAATTATGATGTCGAAAAAACCAGACAACTTTTTCATGCTTCCTGTATTCAAGACTACTCATACACACAGCCACAGTGAGCATTTTTGCCTGTTAACCTTAAGGATACTTGCAAGAACTAGTGTTTCCCTCACCTTCCAGAGCCCACATAAGGAACAGATTCGTGAGGAAACTTGGTCCCACTTAGCCTATACCTCAGAGAGTGCTGTTTATGAGCAGTCACTAGACTCAATTTTATAAGAACTCTATGCTGAAGAACCTCCCAGGAACATACGTAAGTCTTTAAATAGACATTTTCCCATCTATTAAGGACAGCTCAGCTATTACAGACCATCAGCCTTCTCAAGCAGAGCTCACTTAGTTCCTTACAAGTCTATATCACTGTGTTATAATACCATAAAGCCCTTTGGCAACTAGATGGCCATACTGACCTTCATTTTCCAACAGACAGCAAAATCAAAACTCACTCTCGTGTATCACAAGGACACAGCACATTACCATCCAAATGAGGTTAGCTACCATCAGGCCATTACAAAATGAGTAGATTGTGTACCTCATGTATTCCAACTAGTCTAGATATTAGGTCCATGAGCATCATCTTCACTTCAAATCGTTCCTTACAGTTCTCCAGCTGCTTCAGTAGTTTCTCTGCAAAATCTAGAAGCAATTACAGATTTGTAGTAGACTGTGACCAACTCAGCTGAGATTGGATTAAGAGAGGCAATCAGGGTTTTGTTGTTTTGTTTCAGGTTCTAGTGTCCTTGCACAGAAAAAATTACAGGCACTGAGTGTACTGCTCCCAACCCATTATTTTTCTCCTTTCATACTTAGAAAACCTAAAGTTGTATGCAGGTCCAACAGAAAAGAAAACTAGCAGCAGTTCTGCAAAATCATAAAAACAAGATACATTTGGATCCATCTGAAAAACAAAATCCCCAGAGATTCACTAGATCAGCCTGTGAATTAGCCAAGTTGTATGGCAAAAGAAGGTGATAACAGTACCTTCAAATGGAATGCAGGCACTATGGAGTGATAAGAGGTAATAAAGAGGAAAAATTGGTTCACCCCTTCCAACAACCAGTGATAACTCGAGAAGAGTGTGATTGCTATGCAGAGAGATGCTGATACCTCTGCTGCTAACCCTTAAATGAGGGGGAGGAGGGGCAGACCCAGAGCCCATGACTTCCAGTCATTCAGATGCATTGCTTGCGCCTGAGCTCCCTGGGTTAGCCGCACCTTCTCACGTGGTGCTTAACCATTAGTTAAGGCCGTGACCTGGCAATTCCACTGCACAAGTGAGATTAAACAAATGCCAGAGTAGTAATAAGAATACATTTCTAAAAGGGGAAAAGCCAAAAAAGTTATAGGGGATGAACTATTCCACTTTCACACAAATTATTGCCTTTACACATACAAGAGAGAGACTGAAAACCATGTCCTGATCTGCAGCAACTTGAAGCAGATATTATATTGCTCCTTTCTTATCTGATCTAGAAGTGTTCCACTCTGACAATTGCGGTAAGATCATCTCACATTTTTAAAGTGCTATGAAACTCTAGGATAAAGGATGCTAGAAGTATCATGCTGTCACTATGGACTCCTTGCAGTTTTGTCCAAACTTTCATGTCTGGGATTAACACAAAGTTAGAAAAAACACAAAATTAAGTTAGAAAGTACAGAATGTGTATTTTCAATATTTCACAATACTATTTATACAATATTCAAAATTATTTTTACAATATGTGCTTACCCTGGGGATCATGAATCAAGTGAATTGCAGAAAAGTTGAATACCTCCGGCTTGCTTTTCTTCTTGTGTTTCTGCATGGCAAAAAGAGCAAATGAGACATTTTCTCTTTTCACGAAAAAGCTGCAGATGCTTCTGTACCAGGCTGCCATTTCTCATTATTCCCTTCTAAAAGAGGTGTCTTGATTTATTATTTTTTTATATAAGCTACCGTTCTTTACAATTGCATAGGGTTTTCAGCTACCTGACTTAAGAAGCAACAGGAGGTCCATTAAAAGATTTGCTTCTCAAGCCAGTGTGTTCCTAGTAGGGGACCACACAAGGGGTACTCTAGAGCACAACAAGTGCACAACTTAAACAAATGCATTTCAAAAGAGCTGTCTTCAGGCAATAATGGCAAATGCCTCACCAAAGGATGCTAGAACTCTTACGGAGCTTTGCTTAAAACAGACAACAAAAGATAACTAATATGACAGTGAAAATAGCATTTCCACACGTGAAAGATTAAGTTAAACGCCAGCAAGTCAGACAGCACTCTCCTCACCTTGAGAACTTTCATTGCCTTCTCCAGTTTCTTCTTGCGCTTGCTGGTTTTCTTGCTAGTTGCATACCGCACCATCAGGTCTCTGGCTGTGGGGCCATCATCCTTCATAAGGAATAGAAGACTCAAGTAAAATCAGACTTGAAACAGGAAGCAGAGATAGAAAAAGTATCAATGTTTTGGAGATCATTGCCTCCTCCCACCTAAATTTCATTATACAGAGACAGTAGCCTTTAAAATCACGATTTTAAAATGTGCAAAGGCATGCTGCTAATGATTCTGGCCAACTGGCAACAAATTAAACGTTTTCGTGAGGTGAACAACCAACCAGAGGAGCAAGACTGAAGTGTCAGCAGAACAAAAGTGGATGCATTGGTATAGTCAATGTCAGCAGGATGATAGCTCTTATGCAGTCTGAAGAACTGAGAAAGTTTAATCACAGCACCCACCTCAGAATCCGAGTCACTTTCTTGATTCTCATCTTCATCTTTCCCAAGGAAGAACTTCAAACCAGCAACTAATATCTGAAAAATGAAGTAAGTCAATGTGCAGCACAAAAAATAGACAAGAGTATTTACATCCCCATCAGAGGTTATGCTAAAAAGTCCACAATAATTCATAGGCATGGATACAAACGGAAAGCAAACCGGATCAAAGTGTCTTGAACAAAGTCAATTTTTGTTGCCAATCCTCAACAACCAGGGGCACACATAGGACAAAAAGGCAGCTGGGCTTCTACAGTGACAGGAACAAACCCAAAGATGCACATGTCCTTCTTGTAGTTTGAAACTGCTCTGTGTCAATGTTACTGGTAACTCCTGAACAGCTGATACCAGATCAACTGTGCTCAATACTGTGGAAGAACGCATCTCAAACCACTGCGTGTGTTTTCAGAGCATCCAGCAGTGCAGAACCTACACAGATGGCAGGTATCCTCAGACCCACTCAAACCCCAAGCAGGTAGCAGTTCTCATCACATTTAACAAATAAAAGCCTTAATGGTGTTGATGATGAAAGGGCTATATCCTGACAGTGTCTTCTGAGTAGCTGTGGAAAGTACACCTACCCTTCCCATACCAACAAGCATTTGTAATAAAACGAGGTTCTCATTCTGTACTCTGTATCTAAGAACCAAGTGCCTCCTACTCCCAGGATATAAATGGAATTTTGAAAATAAAGATAAATAATCAGTGAAACTTCTTAGCAGTGAGAATAATGAATTTAAAAGTTGCATGCACACAAAAAATGTAGCTTAGATGACCATCCAGTTTCAATTAACTTCTGTTCATACCTTTGTCACTTTGGAAAAGCAGGCAGTTGTGATGACATTTACTGTCTTGGCATCATTCCTTGAATAAAACAGAACATTATTTTTCACTTCAAGACTGACAATTTTCAAGTTATTCTCGGAAAATTAAATTGCATGAAACTTGACTTCTAAAAAATGGTCTGAATTTCTATCAAGTCTCACATACTTGAAAGCCAGAAGCTCAAACATGAATGCTAAACAAAGCTTCTGTTTCACTTGCAATTTGCACAATTTTCATTATTTCCAACTAAATGTCAAGGATCCAACTTTAGTAACTCTGAGACTTTAAAACACAACAGTATTTCTACCCAACTAGATTATGCTCCACAAAATTCAGCCCCACTGGAACATGAAGAAGAGAAATGTATTAAGTCTGAGGCTCTCCACATTACACCTTGCACCGCATGCCATGATTGACATCAGGATGGATGCTCCACAGTAAATGGGAAACAATATGAGTCTGCCAAACCTACCAAATATTCCTTCTGTAAAGTTCAATCATCACATCCAGAGAGATCTTGGCAGCAGTTGGATTGCTGTCTCTCAACATAGTGTACATGAAGTTCTGAAGTGTCTAAGAAAACAGTTTGGAAGAATATTACAAATCTTTCATAATACAAAGTAGTAAATTGCATCAGAAAGATAAAATACTTACTGTATTTATTTTATTGTTCTTGTGTTTAGCATTTACATTCTTGATGTCTGTCACAATGTGAGTATACAGAGTCTGTAAAAGAGAAAGCAAAGAAATAACTTCCACAAGTTGCACAGGGAACACAGTGGATGCATCACAATTTTCCCACAGCCTCTGAGTACCAAAATGAGACCAGACTCATCACTGATAAAACTATTGTCCCTTTTCAACTGGAGATGGAAAAACAGCAAGTTACTTCGAGTCTTCATGCATGCCTGATTTTCATGTATTTGAAAAAAAAAAAGTACACTTAAATTACAGTACAGTGAGATGGGAAAATAAATAACATGAAGCTTAACTTAAAAAAAAAAAAACACAACACCAATTCTGTTTCATTCATGCAAGTATAGGCACCCTCTGATAGCAAATTTAATAATCTTGATTGTGAAAAGCAACTAATTCCATGCTTATGGCAGAAAATCTGGAACAAAGCTTTAACAGCCACTTTTTTCTGTTTTTAAGTCAGAAGTTTTAACAATTTCTGCTCTGAGAGGAACGTGCTTATGGCTCTCACTTGTAGACACACACCAGTTGCTTAACTGCAAATGCAACAGGTTGGAGGGGTGTCCTGCATGAAAAAGGTTTACAGCAGTATGCTTCACTACTAATAAGACATACAGACCAAGTCTTCCCTTTGGCACTTCCAGTTTCTGAAAGAGCAGAGCTGTTTGCATCTTACTTGCTTCACTAACAAGAAATGCAGAACACCTGCCCACCAGGGCTGCATTACTCTGTTAAGCCAGACAAAATCCAATGGAAGTCAAGAGCAGCTTTTGTAGCCATAGCTTACTTTTCGTAGAAGCTTATCATGACATCTCAGCAGCTGAAAGAAGAGCTCCAGCAAACTTGTTGGATTTATCAGATTCTTGTTTCTTAACAGCATCAGAGCCTTACAGAAGGTCTGTATGAGAAACGGAGATCAGAATCGACATTTTACAACACCTTTCAGCTGCCATCTTTATTAGAAAACTCAATAGCAAGCTTAAGACACTTATCCTTCATGGGGCACAGTCTGCCCCAGATGCCTTTGCACATGCCTTACCATTCGAAGGTCAGCATCCAGCACTGTGTGGTGGTACGAGAGCAACTCCTTCAGCTGCTGGGGGAAGTTGGCCATATGTTCTGGATAGCAGTGGGCAACCTGAGCAAAGATAGGCTTGGGTCAGCTCTCTATGGAAAACCCTCAGTTAGCAAACAACTGTGGGAAGGTGAGCGACATTAGAAGTAACCTGTAAACCCATTCTTACAATAGCAATTTGGCTGTACATACGGATACATAAGTTGTCAATGTTTGGTGTGAAACCTGTGGTGAGGTTATCAGATCATTTTAGAAACTGATACAGAGGCCCAAAAGAATTCATTTCTGGAGGCAGCCAATGCCACATAAGTTCTGGTAAATGCAGTTTTACAGGAGGTTGGCCAAGGGCTGTGCCAACAGAGCTCCCTGAAACGTGAACGCAGCACTCAGGGGTGCAGCTCACGTGCCCTCCCTCAGCAGGGCCCGGCCTACCTGCGCCAGGAACATCACCAGCTCCGCCAGTTCCTTGCTGGGCTTATCCGGCTGGAAGGTGAAGATCTCCACATGGGACTGGTAGTGGTGGTACTGCTGGAGGAACTGAAACAGAGAGCGGTGGTCCTTAATTCAGACAGAAGAACACCCACCGCGGCGCCGCACGGCCGCCGCCCGCCCTCTCACCTCCTCGGTATAGGACGTGGGGTCGCGCTTGATGAGGTTCTGCAGCTGAGGCAGGTTGCTGGGCAGCTTGTTCCCCTGGCGGCCCGACATAGCGCCGGCTCCCAGGGCAGGCGACCCCACGCGTCAGCTACCGACTGCGTGCCACCATCTTAGCCCCACCCCACGACGGGTGCCATCGAGAGTCAAATCTATCCGATTGCGGTGCTCCCTCGCTGCGCCTCCTGCGCGTACTCGCCGCTTGGCGGGGGCGCCCACAGGCGGAGCGTGCTGTTATGTATGTGACTTGTAAAGCGTGGTGCAATCTTTACGGTTCGGGATGACCACTAAGATCATCCAGTCCAACCGTCAACCCTTCACTGTCTGTCCTTGAGTGAGGCCCGCTTAGAGGCAAGACACCTGCAGTGGCCTGACAGCAGAACTTATCTGCAATTAAAATTAAAGCAGTCTTTTTTTTTTTCCTGTAAATAATTACCACCTGATAGAATGCGGTGAACTTCATAGAAAAGAGGAGCAGCAGAGCTTCCTTCTACTGCCATAATCACGTTCAGTCAAAGTGGATAATAAGCAGAAGCACACATTTTAGGTTTGAGTAATATTGCCTCCACAAAATCCTTGATAAGAAGTTCTGGATCAGTTCCACATTGATAGGGCAATCAAGACTATTTTGAAAACACTGCTGGAACAACGATGATTTATCTGCTGTGCAGTTACCATTATACATGAAGTATTTTCTGATGCTTTTTCATGTCTTTTTCAGGTTAGCTACAATTTCAGCTAGTGCCTTAAGCAAAAATGCCAGTTACTGACTTACTATTATATATCCCAGAAGACAAATTACTTGGGAAAGTAGCTTGTAATAGAGAGCCAACTGTGCTTAAAGGCAGCTTATGAATTGCCTAACTGTCAAGCAGTACAAATTAGTTTCAGTATAGCAAATAATGGACAGGGCCCAGGAAATAAAAATGGTAATTCTGTTCCAGGAAGCAGTGATTAAGTTGGTGCTTATTCATTAGCCAACTGGTGATAAACTTTCATGTTGAGGGACTGAAGTTTTCCTCAGAGAGATAAACAGAGGAAAATGGTTTAGGATTAAGGAAAGAAATTCACGATGAGACACACAAGAAATCTGTGTGTTTAGAGAAGAGATGTATGCTGGTTTTGTGCTCTTAAAGGCATATCTCTCAGGAAGTGTGGGAATCTGGCCTCCAGATGTGGTTTCTCATTGTGGCAAAGGCTAGGAAAGATGCTTTCTCCAAAATTCACAGGAATTCTATGAGATTAAAAGTCGCTTATTGAAGTGACTGCAGCACTGACCCATTCTTTGCACAGTAGTGGCATTTCACTTGCCAATGACTATCTTGTAAGCAAGTTTCCTTCGTTACCCTGCTCACCAACATCATAGAAGTTCCTGAGTGTCTTTGGCTGCTTGGGTTTGTGCAAGCACAGCTCTTTGGTCAGCTGTAGCTGTCAGACTCAAGACAAGTCATGCAGGTGTAGAAACAGCAGTAAGTCCTGTCATATCACTCAAAACCAGAGCAGCATGGAGCTTTTTTGTAGGCCTGGATGCATCAGTAACACCATTATTTAGAGTAAAGGTGCAGAGAATTTTCAGGTATCTCACCTACACTACTGACTGCCATCATTTCTACAACAGTATGGTTTCTGTTGAATATCACTAGATGCTCACAGAGGTGTGGTTTACAAGAAGCAGCAATATTTCTGCACAACCATAAAACTCTTGGGATTTTACATGCTGGATCAGTAGTCTGAGCTAAGATTATTTGATACCATAAATCTGCCTTCCCTTGAGTAGCTAGAAGCATGACTTCTGGGAAACAGCTTTCAGATTGTTAGCACTGATCAAAAAGACAGCAAATTGTTATTTACTACTTAAATCATATCCCTTTGACTCAATAATATTGGCCTGAACCTGAGAGTAACAGATGTCTTAAGAGAAGAAGCAATTAGTCTAACAATGCTGTTTCCGAGATTATAATGTACAGGATGGGGGTGGGGGGTAGGAATCAAAACTAGGAATACGGTAACATGCTGTCCCTTATGGCTTAAATTTACATCAAGAGATGTTCAGTTTGGATATCAGGAAAAATTTATTCTCAGGAGTGTTAGTGAATTGTCACAGGCTGCCCAGAAATGTGGCACTATACAGTCAGCAGGCACGGATTGGGGTTTGAACTGGATGATCTGAGAGGTCTTTTCCAATCTTAGTAATCCTATAGTTCTATGATAATAACTGCAGTATAGGTTGCATGCATCCTGCTGGCATTTGTACTTGACTGCTCACATGAATGATCCCGTGCAACAGCCATCAGTATCTAATGAGTAACTGCTTTGCTGACATAGGAGGTTAACATGTTTCAGGTCTTCTGGATAATCAGAGGAAGCATAAATTTTAATACCTACTTTAAAGATTTATATGGAAATGCTATTGAATTTCCTGTCTCAACACTTTATTTCACATAGAAGTACAGAAAACACAGGGAGGTCCTAGCTCCCAGAGCCACATGGCTAAGTACTCAGAAATCAGAGGACAAATGGTTTAATTCTGATTAAAAAGTGGATTTAAATCTCCTAATATAAAATGAGTCATCACTGTGTTTTGAGGTTCATTTTATTATTTTGAGACACTGTGTGTTTGCAGTACTGATGAGTCAAATATCTCTCTCCTCTCCATTTCTAGTCCTTATAACACTAAAAGGCAACAAAAAGCATCACAACAGAAGCAGGGTATCAACAACTTCCTGACCTTTCTTATTTTATGATGTGCACATATATATATACTCTTACATGTTTGTGTGTGTGCACGCATTAGAGGATCAAGACACTCCTTTCCTTTCAAAACCTGCCACAAATGTTTCTTTCTGTGTTACATCAGAAACTCATAAATAATTTACAATGTGAGCCAGTAAATATGTCTTGTTCAACGAAGTGGAATTTTTGAAGAATGTTAGAGTAGCAGTATTAGACTGTAGTCCAAAATACTTATAGACTGTAGTGAAAGTGCTAAGTCACAGCTTGAGGCAGTGATGGAGCACCTGGTGGGAAGGCAGGGCCAACCCAGGGGAGCTCAGGTGCATGCAGTATACCTGAGTAACAGGCAACTCCAACTCTTCCCAGACCTCATTTAAGGGTTGGCCATAGAGATGAGGGTATCTTGCTGGAGGTCCCTGTGTATCTGAGGTATTCTGAAGGTAAGTAGCTTCTTTCCTTTATTTTTGTGCCTATGTTGTTGCTTTTGAGTAGCCTAAGACCTTGCTATTCTGCTGTCATTGCTATACTTTCTATTGTAGTATGCAGAGCTTTTCTGCTGCCTTGCACAGCGTCAAGGACTAGCAAAGTATTTCATTCTACTGAGTGCAGCTGTGCTTGTGCTTTAGTGTTATTTTAAGATATGGAATGCATCTTACCTTAAAGCAGACTGTCTTGAAATCATTCTCTTTTTCTCCAGAGTCTGGTTACTGTACAACTGCATGACCTATGTGACTGAAAAAACTAATGCTGCCCTGAGCTGACTTGAAGTACTGTTCTTCTTTATTTTATTTCTGTTTTTGTATTGTCCATAGTAGTACAGGAGACCATAATACTGGTAGGGCTTGCATGGGGTGGTAGGCAAATGTATTTTGAAGTCAGCAAGAATATCAACCTAGTGCCTTCAGATACTGGGATGTTTATGTGATCTGTTTGAGTTTTCTGTGTGCACACATGTTTAAACCACACAGTGAGAGTGCATTCAGGAATTAATGAAATGTATTCTATAGGCTGCTAAGGAGAGTTACTGTGGTGTATTCACCTATTAGTTTGTCTTTACTCAAATACAACTAGGCTATGATTGCACCACAGTTAGCCCATCTCTACTTCTTATGTTTGTCCTGGAGAGCAATGTTAATGAACACTTAGTGAAGCACATTGAACAGTATATCATGTTATGTTTAATCAGCAGTGAAGACTTTTGATTGGTATGTTCTGGAGTAAGTGCTGGTATTGAGAAATGAGCATATGTGTTGTGGCAAAATAAGGTTCTGCTTTAATTCAATTTTTTTCCTTCAGAGTCTACAGAGATCTACAGCTCTCTGTTTATCTCGCTGTGAAAGAGCCTTTGTGTAGGCAGATAGTGTTGTGGATCTGGTTTCCACAACAACCATTTTAAAACATACCTTGGATGCTATGCCGGCAGGGACTTAAAACTAATGTTTTGTCTGAAGTAATGCTATAAAGGTATTAATTCTGCTTATTTTCTTACAGGTTTTTAAAATTTTCTGAATATTTTGTTGTAGAGCAACGCTGCAATAGCTTTCTGTTCACCATTCAGTGCAGAATAAGATACCTAGGGTGTTTTTATAGGGCTATAAATATCAGGTATGTAACTTCTCTTTACAGT
Source organism: Odontophorus gujanensis (assembly GCA_013399175.1). NCBI lineage: Eukaryota > Metazoa > Chordata > Aves > Galliformes > Odontophoridae > Odontophorus > Odontophorus gujanensis. The sequence goes on from VXAB01007897.1 coordinate 377,829, forward strand.
TGTTGTAGCACTTACCAGTAGTTTCTTAGAACCTGCTTTTTACAGATATTCAGGATTTACTTTGTCTAGAGGAATTTGCTATCACAAGTGAATAATGATGATTATCTCAGGAGAACTTTTTATGCACTTGGTATTACTTGCTTCAGTAAACAAGGTCAGTACTATTATGGCACTGAAAGTATTAATTTAAAATGTGTCAGTTGCTACTGACACGACTACTGAAGCAAGCCAATACAGGTGTGTGTGAAACTAATCACACAAGCCTAATGAGTGGTCTGACCTGGTTATGGTTTACATGGTATATACTTTATAAAACATTCTAATCCTTTTTGATTTGCAGAGATTAAATTGCAGGCACTAACTTTGAGTCACCTTATTACAGTGCTTGTCAAGTTCCTCCAGCAGGGTGAATTGCTGCTACCTGACAGTGCAGCTTCTGACCACTGAAGCAAATAGTGTCTCTTACTCCAGTCTGCCTCTTAAGAGCTGCCATGCCATGCCCCTCTCCTGCAACTGAGGGAAAATGCATATTGAACACTACATCTGCAAGCTCTTGAAAATAAATATTGGTTCAGCTACCAATTTCTACCTCTTCAATGGATGAAGCTATTTTGCTGAAGACATTCAGTAGGGCGCAAATGAAAGATTGCAAAGCTGGAGAAGATATTGTCAGTTGAAATAGGGCCACTGGGAAGAATGACAACTGTCTTGACTGGACAGTTAGCTATGAATGCTTGATGGAAGAGTCTGCTGTCAGAAAGTGCTGGGCTGGATCCTATCTGAATTTAACAGTTTTATCAAAACCTTGTGTTGGCTGTGATTTTGGCTACATGCATGCTATAATACAATTTACATTGTAATGGTGGAGAAAGTCAAAACGAAGCCTTAAAATATTTTGTTGTTGAAGCAATGTATATGTGTGAAATGTGTGTTGAAACAATTTGATGTCATGGAAATTTTTTTATTTGAATCTGTTTTTGAAGTGCCAGGAGTTTCTGGGAGTAGAAAGTTCTGATGTTTGGCAGTTGTCCATTTGTGCAGGATAAGTCAGTGTTTTATAAGTATTTCTCTAAAGCTGAATAGTAGCAAAATGCTGGCTAGCATGGGTAAGCATGCTTTGAGCTGAATATCCATTTTTTACTCTCAATGTACTGTGGTCTTTTTCATTAGCATTCAGTGTTTAAGTTCTGCTTAATGCAGCTTGCTTACAGAAAGGCAAAAATGCCATATAACAACTTTCGAGAGAGGAGACCGCGGTTCTCAGACTCGCTTAATGGCCAGCACTGGATATTCCTGAGAAAAGGCCTAGATGACTTCAGAGATAGCTTTCTTCCTTCATCTGAAAACATGATTGTGTATGGTAAAAAGCATCCTGTCTCAGTTATCTTGAACAACAGTGCAGTAAAATCTCCATACACATCTCCATGGATCAAAAGCAAGAAGTGCAGCAAAGTACAGGTCAGTCTTTCCAAGCTCAGTCCTCTGCAGTCAGTCAGGAGGGATTGCATTGCATGTATAGAGTGCTATCCAAATCAGCATCTTACAGTGCTCTGTTCATGTTGGGGAAAAAGCCTATCCTCATAGGTGATGATTTTTTTGTAATCTTGATTAAACAGATTATTTAGAAAGTTGAAAAAAAGCTAATCTGGCATGCAACTGTTATTTTGATTAACACTAAAAAGCACTGCCCTTTACTTTTTTCCAAAATAAAAGAAAAGCAAGTGATATTAAATGCTTCTTAAACTTAGACAGTGGGACCAGATTGTCAGCAAGTAATTTGCAGAACACAATTACAAACAGACTGAGAAATTTGTGCTATCACAGTTAATTATGGAATACATACAGAATACAGGAAGCAAAATTGAAAAGTTAAGGCTGTGCCCATGATAGCAGGATATAATCCTTATTACTTGTATTTTTTGGTCTGTTTACAGAAGCCTCTTCCTAGACTGGCTCTTCAAATTTTTTTCATGTAAACAAAAGTTAGCAGATAGCTCTGCTCTGTATATGTGAATTTCCAGAACTTTTTGGATGTTGCAAACAGAGGACAGTGACCAACTAAAGTGGCAAAATTGGTTTTTTCAACACCGGTACTTCAAAAAAGGAATGTGGGAGGGCTAGGAGTCCATTTTGGAAATGGCAGACTTCATACTACAATACAAGGGAGACCCTTGGGTGTGAAACACCTCTGTATGTATTGCTATTTAGACTTCCCCAGGGGGATATACTGCACTTAAGGCTTGGGTGCAGTAAGATGATGGAGGGTAGATTAATTGAGGAAAATCCTTAGAGTTAAGAAAAGGGAGTCAGGTCTCTCTCCTCTAAGATTAGGGAACAACAGAGCTCTCCCTATACCCAGGCTATCCCTGGTGCAATGGGGTCATGAAATAAGTAGTTGTACTGGGAGGAAGAAAACTTAAACGAAACTGAAATAAAAGTTTGTTTGCAGTACATCAGATTGCCATAGATGATTACAGAGACTGGAAACTGAGCATTATTCTGAGATCTGGCAAGCAGCCTGAGTTGCAATTAATGCTTTAGAGATTTAGGAAATAAGCCTATAGTTTGAAGTTTCTGGACCATGAACAGCCATAATTGTTAGTATAATTTAAGAGACTTGCATGTTGCACAGTCCTTATGGCCCCCTGAAGGAATTCATTCCATAAGGTATTTTTGAGCAGATGCTTTCTTTTTTCTTGTCTCACAGCTCTTCAAAGAGGTCACTACTATCTTCAATCCTGAAATATTTAAGAGTAAGTCAGACTATGAGCAAAATAACCAAACTCTTCAGGAGGTGCAGGATCATATGAAGGACAAGCAAATGAAAGTAACAAGTTGGAAGACATTAGTACAGTGAGTACAGAAGTCATTTGTATTGCTTTCAACTCTTTATATATTCCTTATCTGAGGTGAGTTATGTGGAAAGGAAAAATTCAGGTTCCTGTGCACAGACTTGCTCAGAACTTGAACTATACGAAGCCAAACTGAATACAGTGAGTCCTCTCAGCTGGTGCTGATGAGTATTTAGTTTGCTTGCTGTCCATATCTTTGTCTAAGACTCTGTTCCTATGAACATTTTCTATAATTTTACCTCTTCAGCCAGCGCTTTTACACAAAATCTGTCATGGGGGTGGTTTTCATTAACATGTGTTCCTTTGACTTCCTCAGTAATACCAATGATAAATTAACATCCCAGAAACTGTTCAGAAACAAGTCATGGTTACATGTTACAAAGCTTTAAGGAGTCAGCCTCACTGCTGCTGGTTAATTTTACAATTAAAAACATAACCAAAATATAATCACTCATTTTGTCCCTAGACCTTTTCAGTAATGAAACACTTACTCATCCTCTGACTCTTAGAGTATAAGCCTCACAGATCTCCTACCCAGGTTTTCCAAACAACAAAAGGCATAGTGATGTGCAGCACATATATCTACACTTCCACTTTTAAGAATTTTCTGTTTCATAAATGGCAGACTATTTTTGAAGTTTCACATCCAAACATCAATTCTCTTGCTAGATGTAGCAGATGTGACCCTAACACTTATGAAGGTATTTACAACTAGTTAAACTCAGACTATTCCTGGCAAAAATCATGCTATGTCTGGTGCTAAACTGTACCATCTTTGATTCAAAGACATGGTTGTTGTCTAGTGCTGACTGTGTAGTCACTTACTGCTGTAGCTAACGATGTTCACGTTTTATTACTTGCAGCAGCAAGGAGTCTCAAGGCAAAAGAACAGTTACTTCTCTTTCCAAGAGGAAGGTAGCACCACGAGAAAAAGAGGCTATGCAGCATGACCCAGCTCCACTTGACAAATATATAAAGCAAGTAACCAAGCATTTTTGTGATTGGGTTATGACTTGGGTAAGTGAAATAAAACTGCCATCACCCATTCTTCATTCTAGAAACTTAATTACTTTGTTTAGGACAAATATTTCTAGGTCTGAGAAATAAAAATATGGCTTTGGGCTCATGAATCCAGGAGTCAAAGTCAGGAACACAACTCTGTGCTGTGACTAACAGGGCTCTTCCCATTTAAATGTGAAGGAAGAAGTAAATATCATTATACAAAATCACTATGAAGTAAACTTGCTTCAGAAATGTTTTCCAGGGAATCCATCTATGTTCAAGTTGCTTTTTAAGTGCCGCACCTGGGAGCAGTCCCCATTTATCTGCAATGTATACTTCATTTATTAGCTCTGTCGCTGTACTAGTGTGGCCTCACCTTGAGCACTGCATGCAATTTTGGGTGATGCAGTACAAAAAGGACATAACTCTATTAGAGTGTCCAAAGGAGAGCTGCAAAGATAGTGAAAGCTCTATGGGAGGTGTATGAGGAGTTGGTGAGGTCGCCAGCCCAGAGGAGGGGAGTCTGAGGGGCCTACAGCTTCCTCACAGGGGCAGGTGCTGATCTCTGCTGACAGTGACAGCACACAAGGAAACAACATGAAGGGAAGATAGTCTTCATCAGAGGGTAGCTGGGCACTGGAACAGGCTCAACAGGGCGGTGGTCATGGCCACAAGCTTCTGGAGTTCAAGAAGCATCTGGACGACGCCCTCAGTCATATGGTCTGACTTTTGGGTGGTCTTGTGTGGAGCTAGGGGTTGAACTCCATGAGCTTTAAGGGTCCCTTCTAACCTGTTTTATGAACATCACTGTGATGCAAATACAAGCAACTGACCAGGGTTTGGTTGTACTATAAAGTGGGGTTTGAAGAAGAAAATACGTAGGGGGGGGGGGGGACGATACAGAGTTGCGTGCTCNGAATAGTAAGGTTGTGTTGCTTTTTTTTCCACTGTAATGTTTTTCATTATGTTGCTCTTCCAGGGAGGAGGGAACTGGAACATCTATGAATATGCACTCAGGAGTTTGCTCAGCACCAGCTGTGAAAGGGAGGCCACTCTCCCTACACCTTTCTGTGCAGTGAAACTCGATGCGCAAGCAGAGCGGTCAAAAAACAAAGAGGTTTCACCTCCCAAGACTGCTGTAAGGAGTTCTCATCAACTAGAGTGCCTGCCATGCCAGGTTAAGGTAAAAGAGCCCACATTAATACTTACAGAAGTCTATCTGTTCTGAATGACGCTTGGCTGATACTGCCTGCTGGAGCTGAGGAATGAGCTTGTTTTTTTTGTTGTTGTTGTTGGAAACACTTGAGATTTTCTATGTGCTTATCTTGAGGAAACCGTGCTTAAAAAACAAACTGTTTAGTAACAGTTACTTTTTACATCCAACAGAGCAATAAAATAGGAGAATGAGACTTAAGAGTACTAGTTATGGCATAACTGTACAGTCTTTTTTGCTGGTCAAACCACAGAGTTCTCAGCAGTTTTGCTTGTACCCAAAGCCAGTGAAATCAATGGAAAGGAAAATATGGTTCACTCTTAAGTCTGTTACACTGACATACCTCAAAAGTAGTTTACTAGGTGTTATCTTTGGAACCTCTTAAATCTTTTGGTCCAGAGTATACTTGTGGCATTGACATAGCAGTGCAGGGAGTGTGGTGAAGCTGGGAACAACTAGGGGATGCTGAAGCATTGGACAGTGGCTATGAAATCCCCATCTTTCCTATTAATTACATTTCTTGCTGTACTTTCTTTCTATCCTTGAATAGATAGGAAAAGACTGTCAATAGCTAAATCATGGTGCTTATATGTGGGCTATAGCCCTAGAAGGGAAATAATTACAAATCAAGATTTAATTGAAGTCAGTTTAAGTCTAGTTCTTCTAATGCACTTAATTCCATATGTGGCCAAAATGCTGAAAGCCAGCAATTAGTATTTGAGGACATTTTAGGGTGTTTTTATCTTTGTTTTGTAATGCTGGAAATAGCTACCTTTAGAGAGAAGCTGGATTCAGCTGTGGTACTATGCCTGCCCAAATTATCTAAAGGAGTGATGAGAAATAAAAGTTGTTAGCATTGCAGTTCGGTACTTTTGTGTTAGGGTGACCTGAAAGAACAAGCAGGCTTATTTTTCAACTGTTGGGTTTACCTAGATGTAGGTTTATTTTCTCCTTTATGAAAAAATACTGTCTCCATGCTTGTGCTACATGCGCAAAAGGAAAACACTTGTTCGTGCTGTAGGGGGCACTCTTTCCAAAGGTAAAGTTAAGTTGCTCGTGACTAAAGCCGTGCCCGTGCAAGGGGCTGTGCATAAAACGAAGGAGGAAGTTTTGCAAAGTGGGTGCCTGGGAACAACTGCGTTCAGGAGAACACCAAGACAAAGGTCTTGGCTCTGTTAATTGTGCATAAAAATTAAGGCTAAGTTCCAGACTGGATGGAAGTCTGGCTAATTTTGTTCTCCTCCCCCTGGAAGTAGACCACATACTATTGCTGGGAGGTGTGCTGACTTTCATAACAGTGATGCTCCCTTCGTTCCTTATTTAAAAAAAAAAAAAAAAAAAAATGACAGCAGGAATGACTTCATCTAGCACTGGACATCAGATTTACAGGGTTGTAGGTTATAATTTAGAAGAGTTTGCAAAGCGATCTTATTTCTTTCAAGAGAACAAATAAAATCTGAACTAGAAAGCTTGTTTGTGGTTAAAATATTTGTTGGTAGGTTAGTTGGACATCTGGACAGATAAACACCAGGTAGTTTATTTAGGCATGTGGAACATGTACATAAAAATGAATTTTGACTGTTTTTTGTCTACTCTGGGAATTAATTTAGGATGTAGAAGTTGCACAGCTCTACAGTACACAGGCCTTTAAGGAGTTCCTGAAAAGAAAGGGCTACTAAAAGCCTCAGGTGAGTCAAGAGAATCTGTAAGGGTGTTTATGGTCTGTACCTCTATTTCATTGTGCTTGTGGCTAATGCTGTGTCATCCCAAGGCCTTGACTGTAAGGTTACCTAGATCAGAGACCTCTGGTTCCCCCTCTCTCCTGTGTACTGGGGATTATGGAGGGGAGGAACTGTTGTACGCACAGATGCTGCAGCATCAAAATACATCCAGAGGCTCAGATCATCAGGGAAACTTGAAAGTGGTGCTGGGACCACTGTAGCAGGACACAGTGCCATGTTGACAGCAAGTGAACAGGAAGAAGTTTTCATTCTCTGAGGGCCCAAGAAAGGAGTTCACTGAATTTGCCTTTATGTCATAAGCAGTATTTGCAACTATGGTCAAGAAGCCAGTGTACATATTGTTCCTTTTACACTGTTTTTGCTTTTTTCTTCAATTGTTCTGACATCTGTTATTTGTGTCTGTCAATCACATGTTTAATATTTTCTTTCAGTTCCTTCTGAAAATACTGGCTGAGAGAAGTGATAATGGAGCTCAAGAGAAGATGTTAAAAGCTTTTAAGAAGTGACATCCAAAGAGATAAGATGATAAAAACTCCTTCTCCTACTGTTAATACAGATTTCTGAGTTCTCAGAAGCTAGTAGCTGAGCTGTTCACAAAACATTCTCACATTAGTGTAAATTTAAAGATAGTTTTGATATTTTTTTCTGAAGTGGACAGATAAATTAGTCTCAATTTATGTGCCTTCAAGCTATAATTTGGTAGTCCATTTAGGTCTTAGCAGTTCTTAGGCTGGCTGAAAGGCACTCAAGATAGCTTGTGTGCTGTGGCATACTGGTTTAATCAGAAATCCTGGACTATAGTCAACTTACTACTTTTTAATCATCCACGCTGTACTTACTGCTTCCGTCTATATTACTGACATCCCTTTGAGAATGTATTCTATGTTTAGCCCTGTTTTAGAGATGAGCAAAGTTCTATACAAGAGAAGGTGTTGGGATCTGTTCACTTTATTAGGGACCTCAGATGAAGTGATTTTGCAGCATTGGATGTACATGCTGAGTCGCTTGCTGGACAGATAACCAGTGAGAGAGGTTTCTGTTGCATGTATGGCAATGTTACAGTTCAGCCGAAGCTTAAGAGCTTGTAGCTCTAGCAACTGAGGCTTCAGCTGGTTCCTGTTTATCTGTCAACTATGGTAGCAGTTAAATAGGAGTCCCAGTTCACTCACTGAACTGTGACTGTTGCTGTATCTGAGCCCAAGCTGTACCCAACAAAGTTGCTTGTGGGCAGTCAGTAGCAAGGCTTAGAGCTGAACTTGGCCTCCCAAAACCTGAACTGCTGTCTCCTGCTCTAGTGACCATCTGCCCCTCTCAGTTGGTATTTGGGATGCGCACCAAATCTGAATCATTTTTAAGTCATTTACCTCCACCTTACTTGGAATTGGAGATCTCACATTTAGACAAATAATTTCTGGATGGTGGTAGAGTCACAGAGTCTTTGTGACTGTTGGCTTTGTGTAGCTATAACTGTAAGGGCTGTGTAGATGGATGAAATGCAGCCTAGTTGTACCTATTACATGATGGAGAACAGTGCTTCAGAACTTCCAAGATCAAAATTTTCATGAGACAAATTTCAACAAGCTGAGTACCTAACCAATATATTCTTCTTGATAGCCACGTCAGTACACTGCAGAAGTGTTTTTGCCTCTATTTGTGTTTCTCACTTCTTTGAATTGGTGTCTTTTTAGCAAGAAGGGGGGAAGAGGCTGATATTTTTAAGTTATCGTATTTAACTCTGGTGTAGTGTTAAATTAATTTCTACCTCTGCCCAATTTCCTCTTTTGATTTCCAAAATCAGGCTTTTGTGAGATTGCTTTCTCTTTAGGAAAGCTATCTTCTGTACAAATTGCTGAACTCCCAGCATACCTGAAAGGCATGTCTTTCCACAGTGTTGTAAAATTCTCATCTGCAGACTGTAATGTTGAGAGGGATTTAGGTGTTACTTGGATTCTTAAATTCCAGTCTTGCACAGAACCACAGTACCTTGAAGCTGCACTATTTTGCAGAGCTGTTTCTAAAATAATCAGTCCAACCTCTATCTGTCAAAAGTTCTGCAATAGCGTCATATTTCAATCTAAGGAGACTTAACCTGAAAGTAAAGCAGTTGCTGAGGGAGAGCTTCTTGTGAAGTTGGCAAGAATATAATTATAGATTTGGCTTTTTCTTATTAACACCACAGAAACATAACAGACTGATGCAGGAAGAAGTTTATTTAATGTTGAATTAACAAAGCTAAAGCTATGGAAAGAAGTTCTGCTGTTTTGTTGTTATTGCAATAATGTGTGAAGTCACATAAGGCCTTTTCAGAACAGCCTATGTCTTTGCAATCAATTTCTTACAACACTGAGAAGTGTATTAGCCATCCCAAATACAACACTGGACACCTTATGCACTCACATATGTTGTCTATGGACATTACCAGATGTAGTATGTTTAAATGTAGTTGACAGTACAGAATCAGTTCCTTTATTTGGTAGAGGTTTCTTATATGAACAAAAAGTTGTGGAAATGGGAGTGAATCTTAACTAGGGCCTATGCTCTTGCAATTGAGGTGGCTTCATGGGATTCTTTTGCAGCTCTAGTAGGAACAACAAATTCAAACCAGCTTGGTTGTGTTCAACCTCAATTGAACTGGGAATGCATCATTATCAGTGAGTAATTGTGGAAAATTAAAAAAAAAAAGTTTACTATTGCTTAAAAAGCTGGGATGGCACCTTGACACCTACTTTCTATATCAAAGTGAAGACTATAAGCCTAAAGTAGCCATAGCACTAGAAGAATATAGAATGCTCAATTTCAGAAAGGAGAAATTGAAATTTGAATTCAGCCTCATACCTCTTTTTTTTCCTCTTGAACATGATTGTACAATGGATTTTAATAACAGTGTAAATTACTCAAAATTAAAGTATCTTGTAATAGTTGCACAGAGGTTGCATTTGCATTAGATTGTTCAGGAAGCAATCTGAATACGTGGGTGTTTCTGCTGATGTCCATGGCTGTCTTAATCAGACTGATGGAAGATGGTCGAAGATTCTCCATTGTTGTGAACTAGTGTTGTTCCCCTGAAATCAAGGGAACTGGTGATTTATGGCTGCTTGAGGGTCTGGTCTGTCTATCTGACAGTGAAGTCTAAGACATATAATGATGTTGCAGTATCTGCACATATCAGGACAATGATAAGAGAAGAGAATCTGACCACCAGCGTGTACTATTAGGGATGATGCTCTTGATGTTAAAAAATGACATGAAGCAATCTTGCATTATTCTGGGAGCTGGTATTTTGTACACTGTTGACCAGGTACTACAGTGCTATACATGGATAGGTGGCAGGAAGGCAGGTGTTAGGATAGCAGTGGATTGAGCTAATCAGCATAGCAGGAAGTTGGTGTCAGAGCTGCTTGAATTTGCTTTGTTTCCCCATGGTAAATGAATGGGAAGGTTGAAGTGTAGCACTTGTCCCTGTCATAGGTGTAGCAGGTTTCTGGCTCATTGCAGGAGGTGCTCTGCTGGGCCTGGTATGTCACACCCCCCAGCTCAATTTCTATGGGATCACATTTTCTGCAGCTGGAAGAGATAAGGAATACAAGTATTACTCAGAGCTGTGATTAAGACACCTCTTACAAAATCGTAGTCCTTCTCTCTGATCTGACAGCTGTGGCTAGCTGGCTACTGTGGCCTTTCCAAGCCATGCATTTTACATAGCAGCTCCCAGCCAGATGCTCTCAGTGTGTCAAACTGCAATTCACCAAACTGGCCCCTAAAAGGGAGGGTTAAAGAAAACAGTGTAATTTCTTGATATCTTAAGATATTCAAGAAGAAAATGGGTCAGCGTGAAACTTTGCCTGCAAATGCATCATTTTTAATGTAGACTTACCATAGATGTAACAATTTTATTGGCTTGCAACCAAATACACAAACAAGGCTCTAAAAGGAAAACTTTCCTCTGTGATGCTCCTTCTCTTTATCAGCTATCCTTCAAGATGTTTGTGAGCCACCATGTGCAGTGCTGCAGAATAGGGTAAGTTCCAGGAAATTTAGTAAAGAAAAACACTTACAGTTCAGACATGCGGTATACGAAAGTGGTTCTGAGTGGGGATGTGGGATCAGAAATATTCTCTCGGCTCTTGAGTGGGACACTGGAATGGAGGAAAGATAATTATTCCTGTGAAATCTACTTGTTATAGAGAGGACTACTCTGCTTTGACTTCTCAACTCTTATCTTGTTTGGGTTATTTCCTTTCTGACTCTTCTCCAGAAATGAGTCTTGGCCTTTCTCCATCATTGAATGCAAGAAGATGTGTTTTGACTGGTTTCCAGGCTGCTTTGGACAGGCTGTTATGCTCTCCCTAAGAGTAATTCAGCAACTTATGAAAAGTGCTTCCCTTCACTAATGATGCTTCCAAGGCAGCAGTGCTGATTTTATTTCAAGTCTGAGCTGGTGGAGTCCTGTGAGACTTGCAAGACTGTGATGGAAGAGTTTAATTATTATTTCTCCTGTTGTGAGTTCTACCAGAACTCTTCCAGGTCTGAGTCTGAATCATCCATGTTTCCAAGAGAGATACCTCTGTCAGGTTTATGTGAATGAAGAGGACAAAGTCTTGCTCCTGATCTGAGATCTGTTTCATAGACTGACCTTTTCTGATAGCAGCTTTGTCACTGACTAGTTTTTCCAGACTATAAAGTTACAGGCTTGTTAACACAGATAAAATCTGAAAATGAAATTTTGGTGTCACTGGCCCAATTTTGTTTCAGATTAGATGAACTGTATAAACAGTACATGCACAGATTATTTTGTGTGGCTGCTATTGGACCCCTTAAAACATTGAGATCCTTATTGCAACTATGTGGTATTTGTCCCTTCAGGTACATGTGAGACAGAAAAACCTGAGTAGGCCCCCAGATGGGAGTGAAAGGAGTTACTTCAGGATAGCATAGTAAGTGGCTCATGGGGAAAACAACAGGACACCTGAAAAAAAAAATGCTAACAAGGAAACTCCTGCAGTACACAGTCTCCTGCTTCCCATCTCCATGTAAGACTTGTCTGCCACTTACAGGATACGTATGTTTCTCTCCAGAACTTCTTCCTCAGGGTTGTCTTTGGAGGGGACGAACTTTGAGGTCACAGTTACGCACTTACACTTGTTATTAACTAGCACACGCTCATCACTATCTTCATCCCAGTAACCTGCAAGCACAGAATCACAGAATTGGAGGGGTTGGAAGGGACCTCCAGAAATCACTTTGTTCAACTCCCCTGCAAAGCAGGCTCCCAGTACTAAGATATGAAATCTTAGGTCAAAATAGGAAGACTTTGCAACTCTGTCAGGAAGCAAAGTGATGAGGACCTCAGAGGCAGCCCACTATAGATTTTTACTGTGTAAAGTCAAGGTCACAACAAAAAACCTATTGAGAGGCAAAGCCGTCTCCATCCTCTGTCCAACCTACAGTCTGCTTCTACATATAGAAGGGATGGGAGTGCTGGGGAGAAAATGGGAAAGCTGACTGTTGCACACACAAAGCAATAGGGATCTCTCATGAAATGCAAGCTCCCAGCTGTAGGAAGCCAAGGTCATGTTTTCACAGTTGACTCTGCTGGGAGGTTATCTAATTTCAGCGTCTTGCACCAGGTTTGTTTCAGCTGTCCAAATCCTAGTTGGGATGTGGGTTCTCTAAACCTCTATTACTGTGCCATCACAGAAGGTGTCAGTTTTTCTTCAGTGTTGTCCTGTAGGCCCCTGTGGGAGCCAATGCCAAAAAGCACTAAAGGATGCAGCAGGAAGGCAGCCTGATGAAGTGGCCTTGGAAGGCAAGTGGTCCTCATAGTACTGTGGTTTACACAGAAAACTACAGGCCTGACTTTCTGATCTTCAATTTCTAATGAGACTGCACTTGGCAGCTGCAGAGCTGACTCAGATAGAGAAGAGCCAGCGTGAGTATGCTTGCTTCCCATACTTTTAGCATTTTATTCAACATGAAACTCAGTCAAAGCAACATGGTGAAACTTCCCATCTGTCACCCAGAGGCTTTGACTGTTCCTGTTGGCATGCAATATCTTCTTCCTCGACAAGCAAGCAAAAGGATTTGAAATAACTTTTCTCCTAGCTAGTTTTCCAAAGTAGTCTGTTATCTTTAGTTGTTTTAAAAAAAAAGTTTTTTATGCACATGTAGTCACACCCTTCTTAAATGGTCATTTTCACATCCCTCTGTATTTGCTCCTGCTTCCAGGGGTATTTTTGTCTCTGTACAGTGTGTTTGTTTAGTCCTTTTACAGCAAGGACTGGCTTTTAGCATTTTTATTGCACCTAGCACAACTGGCAGTCTCTACAAATGCCAATCGCAAAGCATGCAGAACATAAGTGCAGGCTCAACTCTGACTGCACTGTGCCACCACTAAGGGAGAAATCTGCAATATGTGACACAGATGATGAGTACCGTTAAATTGTTAATAATTATGTCTTTATACACCTTCCATTCTCTATTGCTTTGTATGTTTCCTCTCTGCCAACTCATCATTCAACTGGAATACTTCCCTCTGAAGTGGGAGCTTACTAGCCTTTTTTCTGCATGCTTCACTATGTCTTGGTCTTTTTTTTTTTTTCTTATAGAAAGTCTCTAGCTTCTTGTTCTTCACATATATCTTCAGCTGTCTGATACTATGCAACACAGTGTACGATTCTAAGATCTTAATCCAAACCCAGTATTTGTCAGATCCTATTGGCTTTGGGAATTGTCCCAAACCCTTCGTGAGTGTGCTTTAATTTATCTTAATCATAAAATGCTATTAAGAAATGTATTTTTGTAATTATACAGAGGATGCACTGAATTTATTCCCTTCTGTGTTAACACTAGCTTCAGTAATCATAAAAGTTAAAGGTGCTGCATATTTTTAAAGTAAAATTGTAAAGCTGCAAATGAGATTCCTTTAGGTTTATCAGCAACAATTCCATGAATTGCCCAGTAAAATTCATTTGGAGAGAAGACATTAAAAAGCAAAATTCCTAATGCCATTCTAAAAGTTTGCAGGTTGGATCTTTTAGTGCATGGCTGACTGCAGTCTGATGTTCCCTTCCTCACAAATACTCATGCAGAGATTTTGATAAAAAATTTTATCTTTTGAAATCCATTGTGTTCTGAAAAAGCAAATTAATTCTGAAAATCTGTTCAAACTGTTGCATGTGAAGGGGACTGCTTCATTAAAGCACAAAGAGGCTCAGTTAGACAAAACAGATCTAAGTAGTACAGTTACCACTGCTGTAGCTGCGTGTTATTAACATTTAACTTGCATGCTCTTATAGTACATGTCATAGGAAGCAGGGCTTTTAAAGGACCTGCTTGGATCTGCTGTAAGATAGCCTTTTCCAAAGGCTGGGGGAATGCAGGCATGCAGTTATCCGTGCTGCTGGAGTAGTTTTCCTTGACCAGATCAACTGCATAAACGAAGATGACTTGAATCAGAAATGGGTTGGCCACAGACATGGTATGGGATCACTAAGCGGATTTTAGAAGCTATACAACCTTGCAGGTATGTCTTGCAAGCTTCCTAGCATTCTATAGAAACAAGCATGTGTTTCTGTGGTTTGTTGCTCAGAAACATGATTAAGAATGGCTAATTATAAAAGCTTTAATTTGTAGCTAGTCAGCACTCTTAGACTCAAGACAGAAATTAGAATTGCACTGCTCTGTGGTGCAGGAAGATGTTGATAAATCCTAGCATCACTGAAGCAAAACTTCTTGAGCAGGCATTGAAGTTTTTTTTACTGTCCAAATTATTAAAAACTATTTATACAGTATACATCCCAGATCCCTTCCGCTCAGTTTTCCATGGTTTTTGTTTCTCACCTACCTGCCACAAGGACGATCCCCAGGGCTGTTGTCAAAGTCACCCACAGCAAACAGCTCTTCATCTTGCCTTCACTTCTTTTGAAAAATGTGAGTGGAGAGCATGTGTCTGCCTATAAGGGTGTGTGCAAATGATACAGCTATTTGTTTCCTAAAATAAACAGCCCAGCTGGCTAGCTCTGACATTGAAAAATGTGGTTAGGAGATGTATGAAACCAGGCATGTTTCATATGGAGAGACCTCTTTCCCCCAAAGATGAATGGGGGCAGGGGCTGGCACTGTCACTGTGCACTTTTATTCTGTTAGTCACCAACATGCTGTGATTTTTGAGAGTGAATAAAACACCCTGGTCTTTAGGGGCCAATTTACTACCAGGATCACTGGCACTTCCACCTGAAGTTGAGGAGTATGAGTTAAGGAAGTGTGCAGATACTCAAGGACTGGCAGTTCTTGCTATCTGGTTCTGAGAAATCAGACTTAGGTCTTTCTAGGGGTAGTTTGACATGTTAGGCTTCAAGATCAGAATCCTGTTTCCAACAGATGCTGTGCAATGTATTTTAAGATCCTTATCTGTCCCCAGTGTGCTTTCAGTCAAAGCAGACTAGATGAGAGATGGGAGGGGTGGAAAGTCAAACAACAGCATAGTGGGGGCAAAGCTAGGCTTTTCCTCCTGTGCTCTGCCTACTGCTTTAAGGACCTTCTTTCATCGTGGATGGAGAAGGGGCTCCATGGGATGTGTGGTGTACAGAAGGCTTTGCATAAGGTTCCAGGCAACTGTCCCCTAGTGAGTGGAGACATTCTCAATTCCCTGAAGCATATGTTAAGCAGACCTTTCTTAACATAGCTGGCTCACATCCTCTGGAATACGAAAGAACAGTGGAGTTTTTCTTTTTAATTGCTTTAGGTTTGGGATCACTTATGTAAATCTGGAAAAAAAAAAAAAAGTGATGTAGCTTGCCACAACTGGGGCTGTTTCTTTAGCATACACATGCATATAGCTTGAGCAGAAAAGGCTACTTTGATGGGGAAGCTCAATCTTTAGTAGCACTTATAACAAGGGACCTTCTATGGAATGAAATCTCCTTGCTTGTAATTTTATTGAAGGCAGAAGGGTGGCAGAGCAAGGTATGATGCTAACAGGCAGCAACCTGTTAGCCAGGTTTATAGAATTAGTGTTTTGTGAATTTCTACTAGCTGCAAGGCTAGTTTGTTCATGATTAATAGCAGCACACAGCAAATCCTGTGCTGCTCCAGCTTCTTATTGACAGGGCATGGTGATATGAGGCTTTTCACACTGCACATGCCACTCATGGCTTCCCAGGGCTCTCAAGAAGCTCATATCACAAGATAACATTGCTTTGGACCTTACTAGTCAGCTTCCTAAGCACTGAACTGTTCATAGAGCCTGGCATCTGCATTTCGAGCTTTTTCTCCTAGTGCAAGTATGTAGTAAGGTGGTTGCATGATGCAAAGAGCTACTGTGTTACATCAGCATTGCTGAAACTCAGGACATCCCTGGGGAGAGACAGCAGGGGATGATGGGCGCAAGGACTTAAATCTGTATGGCAGCAAAACCTGCTTTTCTTTCATCTCCCCCACCTCAGAAAGTAATGCAAACAGTTTCTTTCTGAAGCAGGAAGATGTCCATCTTGTGCAGAAGGTTAAAGATAAGCCTGGCTAACCATAGTGAGGAGGGCTGGGGGGAAATATCAGTTTAAACACTATTTGTTTAAGTAATTATTATTATTATTTTTTAACAAAGGAAAGTGTTTTTTTTTTTTGTTTGTTTTGTTTTTTAATGAGAAGGGAGAATGGCAACAGCAGAATGAAGAATATTCAAAAGAGGCTTTTTCTGGCCTATTTTGCATATCTGCATTGATAAAAACTATGACACTGATGAAGTCCAAGTAGATGCATCTATGAGTATTTTAAAACTTGAATGGAGAGACTACAGAAAAAAATTGTGTGATTTTGATTATTTCAGTGTTTTCCCCTGGCTGTTGGTATGCAGTGTATCTGAATTTCAGTTGCTAAATCTGTGAATCTGATGTCTGCATGTGTAGTCCCATTGGTCTTTATTTGGTGGTGTGGGAACTGTTTTTAGTCACACTCAGCCACCTGCATCTCTCTGAGGATTTCTGTCTAGAATGTAAGCTCTTTAGAAGAGGATTTGTTTCATGGGCTCTTACATTTATAGACTATCCCCTTTTTATTGTACAATGTATTAAACACCCTGAAAATGATCTGGACAGGCAGGCATTAAAGAACTGTGGTAGCTGGGGAAAAGCCCAGCAAGCCATCACTCAGGCTTGAATCCCAGGCTGAGTGGGGAGCTAGACTCCTGACCTCACCTTGCAACCTTGGAGGTTATCTCCAGTTTCAGCAGAAGTGGATAACACTTTCAGCAAGTCCTGAAAGAGATCTTAATGTCTCTGTTTGTGTTCGTGAAACAAAAATAATTAAAAATTAAAAACAAACAAACAACAACAACAAAAAACTTCGATTGAGACACCATGTGTCAATTCCATGTAAATCAGTGAGAATCTAAATTGAAGCTGGTCTGCTGTTGAGACTTCGAAATTTGGAAGTGCTGACTAACAAACTGAGGGCATTACATTGCAATTGGATGGAAATATTCAGTGTCTGGGGCACAGTGAAGGACTGGATTTCTTTAAGTCACACTTGCAAAAGTTACCTAGACATTTACCATGCAGCAATTGGATGGGATTCACAAAAGTTGTGGAATGAAGCTGGGAGACTACAAAATCCTGATTGGCAGAGATGGCTGTATTTTAGAGGCCAGCTAACACAAAGTGAAAAATTCTACCTAGGTTTGCCAACAAGTTTAATGAATGTTATGTCTCACTTACCAAAGCCAAGTTATTGTTTTTTACACAGCTTTGTTAACCAGAGGAGGTGATACCTGACAATTGGCTCTGACAGATTTGGAAAACCTGTATTTATATGAGGCAAAACACATCTTTGGTTTGTAAGGAAGTATGGAAAATGTTGACTCAGATGTGACTGTGTTAAAGCTGAGCTTACCAGGAGGAAGAGACTAAGACTACCCCATAATCAGATCTGCCAGAATCCAAATGAAGCACCAAAAAAGGGTGCTTCTCTGTTTCAGTTAACTTTAATGTTAACTTTTAAAGTTAACTGAAACTTGTCCAGCATGACTTTTTCCATAAGAAAGTGGATGTGGGTATATATAAATAACCCACCAGCACCTGTTCTGTGGCTAGAGAAAAGCACCTGTGCTTGTTTTGCACAGCACTTCTCTTCCTGGGATTGGGTGGCTGCCAAATTTATCCGACTTGGGGGTTTCTCAGACCATAGACTGTGCCTCCCTCTGCTCTTACAGCATGTCTGTCTGCATTTCTTTCAAGCAGTCTGCTTGCACGTGGCTCGGCGTTAATGTGATTTCCCAGTGGCAGGATGGGAGGTTAGGCTGTGTGCCTGAGGACATAAACAAGCAGCCGTATGGGATGTGAACGTAAACATCAGGAAATATAGACAGCCTCAAACACCTTCCTGATGAAACCTGGACACCTGTCTGTGGCATAAAAGGGCTGATCCAAGGAGCACGGGGGAAGCGACAGCCTCACAGCTGCAGGCTGATCCCCAGCAACGGCTCCTGCCCAGAGTGGCCTCTGCTGCAGTAGGGCAGCAGGGCAGAGGAGCTGGAGCGTCAACACCCACCTCTCAGGTGGTCCAGGGAGGTGTTTTCACATCCCCTCTCTGAAACGTTGGCCCGGGTACAGGGAACCGACTAAGCAGCGGTTTCGGTAAGCAAGCACAGACGTCAGGAGCGCTATCTGGCTGGTTTTTGTTTTGCATTGTCACGGTGCGAATATACAGAGCCCGTGCACTGGAATGCGGCTGTGCTTTCAGGTGAAGGGAAGCCTCCGGAGGGGCAGACAGGCACCCTCCTCATTCCGCGCACCAACGCTCACAGCTGCCGCCGCCACCGCGTCCCGCCACACCACGGCCGGAAGCGGGAGAGCGGAAGTAGCGCAACAGCGGCGCCGGAAGCGGCGTCTGGAGCCGTTTCCGATTTCCGGCGTAGCCATGAGGACGCGGCGCGGTACCGTCCTGAGGCCGCCGCCGGCCCCCGCCGGTCGCCGCGATGATGTGGAGGACGACGAGGAGGAAGTGCCCGGCGGAGAGGTGGGCCCTGAGGGACTGGGAGACGAGGTGGAGGATTTTCACGAGGCGCAGTTTCGGGAGGTGATGGCGGCTCTGGAGAGCGGGGAGGAGGACGGGGACAGCGAGGAAGAGGAGGAGGAGGAAGTACTGGGGTTGCAGCTGCCAGAAGAGGATGAAGATGACGATGAGGAGGAGGAGGAGGAAGAAGGTGAACCTGGTGAGGAACTTGGATTTTATGAGGACCACAGTGCAGAGGAGATTGAAGGAGATGTGGAGGAGGAGGAGGAGGAGGAGGAGAATGAAGATGAGGACCTGTCCATGGAGAGTGATTTGGAAGGACACGGTAAGGACACTGATCTCCCCCATGAGCTGTCCTGGGGACGACGCAAACAGCTCTATTATGACACAGACTATGGGAGCGATGCGCAGGCTAAGGGCAAACGCAGCCAGCAAGATGTTGATGCTGAGGAGGAGGAAGAGGAGCAGGAGGCAAAAGTGATCCAGAGGAGGCTGGTGGAGGACTTGGGAGAGGATGATTATGGGCTGGATGTGATCCAGAGCTACCTGGTGGAGCAACAGAAAACCCACGATAGCAAGGGGCAGAAGATTGCCAAGGATTTGCAGGCCCTTTCTAAGAAGGAGCAGCTGAAACTATTGAAACAGGAGTCTCCTGAGCTCCTGCAACTGATTGAGGACTTTGAAGTCAAACTGATGGAGCTTAAAGATGAGCTGCACCCACTGCTGCAAATGGTCAAAAATGGCGCTATCCCACAGGGGAAAGGCAGTCGCTATTTGCAGACCAAGTACCAGCTCTACTTGAATTACTGTGCTAATATCAGTTTCTATTTAGTTTTAAAGTCAAAGAGGATGCCAGTTCATAGTCACCCCATCATTGAACGTTTGGTTACTTACAGAAATATCATTAATGACCTAGCTGTGATAGATCAAAAGTTATCCTCACAGGTCCGCCTGCTTCTGAAAAACTATTATGATAAGAAGGAGGAAAAACTCCGAGAGCGAAAGAAATTTCCGGTGCTTCTCCAACCAACTGCTAAGAAAACCAAACAAAAACGTGAACCTGCTCTTGCTAATGGCTGGCTTGCTGCTGAGGAACCAGCAGATGAGTCTGACCAGGATGGAGAGGCTGCACTAAAATACTACAAGATGATGGAAGAGAAGTTGAAACTCAAGAGGAAGAGAACTGAAGAACAGGAAACGCTCGAAGAACCAGTGACAGAAGAGGATCCAAACCAAAAGAGAGGTGTGACTTATCAGATGATCAAGAACAAAGGCCTCACCCCCAGGAGGAAGAAGATTGATCGCAATCCCAGGGTCAAGCATCGGGAGAAATTCAGGCGAGCCAAGATTCGCCGGAAGGGCCAGGTCCGTGAAGTTCGCAGGGAAATACACAGATATAGTGGGGAGCTCTCTGGCATTCGTGCTGGAGTTAAGAAGAGCAGAAAGCTTCAATGATACTTATTTTTCTCTGTTTCGGAGAGCTGCAACTGAATGCAATAAAATTTTTGTAAAAGATAGTCTGGGTTTTTTTTGTTTTTGTCTTTTTTTATCCTTGAGTGGGAGTTTTCCTTTGAGAGTTTTTTTGTGCACTTGTTTGTTTCTTTTTTAGGAGGGTACTTTTCAGAAGGTACCATCTCTAAAATTAGTACAGGGCACTTTCCTCACCTTACCTGCTTGTTAATTTGTTTTCCTCTATTGGAATGTCCTTCCATGCTGTGAATACAGCTTTGAGAGGCTGCAAGGGTTGTGTCAAACAAAGGGATAGACATGGACCAAAAAGGACTTGAGGGCAGCAGGTGAGAGATGGGACGTCCTCTGGATGGTGCGCTGAGAAAGGGATTCACTGTCACTGCCACCACCTCCTTACTGTGTTGTCCTGGCCCATAGAGCTGAGGTCTAGAGCTGTGGGGTTCGATATAAATGGTTATGGTATTTTGTTTTAATTTATGCTCTGATTAATTCATTCTTGTTCTCATACATTTAAGAATTAACTATTACACTCTCCTAAATATTTTTTATTTAGTAACTAAGCAGAGGCTGTTGCCTTAAATTGCATGTGACCTGAGAAACCATTTCCCCTTCTTGAGAATTCAGTGAGAAGCAAAGCGTGGTCTCTTCGGGCTTCCATAATTAATTATTCATCTACCATAACCACATTAGCTTAATCCGTGATAAATGTGCTAACTGTTGCTTGCTGTTACAGATCTAACACAGCAATGATACAGGACCAGCAGGTAGGATGTAACATTATTTTCACCTTGTAGTTAGTTAGTGTGATGTTACCAGAAAAGACAGAAGACGTGTATAAGCCTGTGACAGGCAAGGTGCTGTATTTAAAACATGCAAACAGTGCTTACTTTCTGCATACAAAATGCATTTCTATAGGGTTTGATGCAAACCATTCTAGCTTAGGCCTTTTCCTGCCCAGGAAAATGCTTTCTTGCTGACTGCAGAATGTTTTGTTGTTTTTTCACCTCTAAAAAACAGCTATAAAAAATATCAAACCACAACCAGTATGGAAATGGAGGTAAGGAGACTTCTATAGTCTTTGTGTATCCCAAATCCATGGGGTAAGTGTTATGCGTGGCAATTTCAGAGAGGATTTCAGCAGGCAAATGCGTGTAGCTCAAGACTGAAAGGACGAGTTCTGCGGGCTTCATTGGTCCTGTATTTGTTTGCCCCCTGCTGTTCGTGGACCAAACAGCAGTTTAATACTGCATAATGACCAAAACCAGAACTGCTCCGTAGAAACAGGCACGTACTACAGTCCATTGTGAATTGATTCCCTTCCCCATGGAGGGAAATTGCCCTGGAGGTCTTTGCCTGCCTGCATAGCTGTGGCATGTTGTACCACAAGAGGTCGTGGAAACTACTGGGGAGTGTTGGTGGCAGTGAAGTAAACCCTGGCATTTCTGATCAGCACCGAGACTTGTCTGTGCTGTTAGCAGGCCTGTGTGTGGGGAGCAGAAAGTTTGAAGGTATGTGCAGGACAAAGGATTCATTTCTCACATCCTGAAGTCACAGCAGTGTGTGTTTTAAGATGAAAATTGCCATCAGAAACCCTACAGCTGGCTTCTCCAGGGAAGCTTGGCCCCTCAGGTTGGGGTACTTGCTGAAGCCTTGTTCAACGAGTGTCATCAATGCAAATGTGAGGCTTTCTTGAAGAGGTCACTGAAAATACTTTTTCATTTGAATGATGCTCTTGCTGACCCTTTAGTTTTGGGTAAGATGTGTAACCTGTTTCTCTCATGCTTACTCTTACATACGGCGAGCAGCAGACAACTGTGTTGGCTGATTGCTGTTCCCAGAGAAAATGCATGGCTTTGAGTGGGTAGTCATGTTAAATGTGCAGCTCTGCTTCAACATGAGAAACAAGTCCAAGCCTCACCATGGAGAGAAACAAGTACATTTCCCCAGACTACATCTTTCTATCGACTCTGCACTGGGATGGTAATGGAGGCCGCCGCTGGCAACGCTGAGGCTTGGGAAGAGGTCAGTGAAAGGTAATACGCTGGGGAAAAAGCAGGTTTGGTGTTAATGGATGTTACAGGGGATGTGAAAAATGTTCTGCAGAGATGCTAACTGATCTCATTGCTGCAGCATCTGCTCATGCACGCTTCATGTTTTGTGGGAAAAGGAGAGGCTGATGACTTCCATAAATCAGCAGGTAAGCTGCAAGTATCCTACATGGCTTTGTATTCCCTTGAAAAGCTTTAGGCAGCTGGGAAGCAAAATTCTGGCAACTTCCATCTGAGCAGTTAATAAGGGATATACACTGAGGTATTACTGCAGGCTCACTTTTCCAGAAACGTTGGGATTAAGGCTCAAGGTGAGAGCAGGGACTGTGTGTCAGCATGCCCACTGCATGCAGATGGCAGATGGTGCAATGCATCTCCCAGGACCACTGCACCAACCTGTCTAAATGAAGATTAAACATGTCATTTTGTTCAGTTGGTTAGCTCGGAGATTGGTCAAAGCCATAAATGCTCCTTTCCAGTATGGCTGTGTGTATGAGTAATCATGACTGTGATTATTAATGCCATGGGGGGGAGAACACCACAATGTTGCTCTGATAAATTCTTTTTAAAAGTATGTTTTGTGCTGGTGTGAAATCTCTGAAGATGAACAGGTTTTCAAGATCCCTGTGAAAATAGATGTGTGTGAAACATGGGAAGGACCACAGGCAACGGTCGGGAAATGAGAAGTGGGGTGAGTTTGTGGCTAACACTGTCTTTTTATTCTTTCATCTAGAGTAAGCCTTTGGAATTTGGAGCTGAAAACTACTGTGGCTGAGAGATGGACAGTGCTTTCAGTATCGCAGCGTGAATTTTCTGTTCATGAAGGGTAAGGAAACTGTGTGTAATGGCTCAAAAGTTAATAGAGTTGCTACTGCCTGCATTTGGTTAAGGTTTTTATAGCTGTCTTCCATTGTGTGCCATCAGCAGCGGTTTGGACGTGATTCTTCTCTCGCTCACACCAGCAAGTACGCATCTNCCCGGGACGGGGCCGGGGTGAGAGCCGAGCCGCCCCCCGAGCCCGGCCCGGAGGAGGCGGCGGCGACAGAGGAGGAGGACGAGGACGAGGACGAGGCGCGCCCCGCCTCGCCGCCCTTCTTCCTCCTCTACCCCGGCCATGGAGGCGCGGCCGCGCCGCACGACGCGTGGAGACCCCCGGCGCCCCGCGGCGGGGCCGAGCTGCCCGTGCTGCTGCTGAGCTATCCGGGGCCCGACGGCGCCGCAGCCCGTGAGTAGCGCCGGGGCCGCGCGGGGAGGGGCCACCTAGGGCCCTTTGTGAGGCTGCGGCGGGGGCTCGCGCTCGGCGGGGGCGGATGAGCCGGCCCCGGGCTCCCCCGCNTTTGTGGGAAAAGGAGAGGCTGATGACTTCCATAAATCAGCAGGTAAGCTGCAAGTATCCTACATGGCTTTGTATTCCCTTGAAAAGCTTTAGGCAGCTGGGAAGCAAAATTCTGGCAACTTCCATCTGAGCAGTTAATAAGGGATATACACTGAGGTATTACTGCAGGCTCACTTTTCCAGAAACGTTGGGATTAAGGCTCAAGGTGAGAGCAGGGACTGTGTGTCAGCATGCCCACTGCATGCAGATGGCAGATGGTGCAATGCATCTCCCAGGACCACTGCACCAACCTGTCTAAATGAAGATTAAACATGTCATTTTGTTCAGTTGGTTAGCTCGGAGATTGGTCAAAGCCATAAATGCTCCTTTCCAGTATGGCTGTGTGTATGAGTAATCATGACTGTGATTATTAATGCCATGGGGGGGAGAACACCACAATGTTGCTCTGATAAATTCTTTTTAAAAGTATGTTTTGTGCTGGTGTGAAATCTCTGAAGATGAACAGGTTTTCAAGATCCCTGTGAAAATAGATGTGTGTGAAACATGGGAAGGACCACAGGCAACGGTCGGGAAATGAGAAGTGGGGTGAGTTTGTGGCTAACACTGTCTTTTTATTCTTTCATCTAGAGTAAGCCTTTGGAATTTGGAGCTGAAAACTACTGTGGCTGAGAGATGGACAGTGCTTTCAGTATCGCAGCGTGAATTTTCTGTTCATGAAGGGTAAGGAAACTGTGTGTAATGGCTCAAAAGTTAATAGAGTTGCTACTGCCTGCATTTGGTTAAGGTTTTTATAGCTGTCTTCCATTGTGTGCCATCAGCAGCGGTTTGGACGTGATTCTTCTCTCGCTCACACCAGCAAGTACGCATCTCCAATCCCAACGCCAGGATTCCGCCGTGGACCGAAGCATCTGTTGATGTAGCGGTCACATGGGGCAGCGCTGGAAGGAAGCCCCCAGCGGGCAGATGTCTTTAGGGCACGGGGAGATTAAAAGAAAAGCGAGTATGTCATCTTCACCTCGGCGTCCTGAGTGCGGGGTGCTCAGTGAGAGCTGCCGGTTCCTTGCTCTGCGTGCCGCGCTGCCCGCCCGCCGGAACGACAGCTCTTCGGCGCTGCCCTTAGGAAGGCGCTCCTGCCGGTGGTTCCCTATGGCCCGTGGCCGTATTAGCGGCAGAGGCGATATCTGGACTCGGCGTTGTCACCTCTCGGCAGAGGATCGGAAAACGCTTTTCCCGGTGCCGCCTCGCCCTCCGGCGGCGACGGCCCCGCTCCGGCTGCGCGGACAAGTGCAGGCGTGTGCGAGCCCGCCCTCCCGAGCTTCGTTCACACGGTAAGCCCCGCCTCCCCCCGCGAGGGCTCGGTCCGGCGGCCGCAACGCCGCTCCTCCGGGGCTGCCGCGCCTCCGCCCTTCGCACGCGGACGACGGGCGGAGCCGCGCGCCGCTTCCCCTCCCGGCGCGGGGCTCGCGGCCGAGGAAGCCCGCGGCGGGGCCGGGTCTGGAGCTCNGCGCGTCCCGCCCCGAACTCGCCCGGCCCCCGGGGCTGCCGTCGTGGCCCCGCCGCTCCTTCGCGGTGACGCCGGTCCTCGAGCTCAGCGCTGCGGGAGCCGCGGGTTTCTGCACGGCTCCTCGGGAGCGGCGTGCGGCCCTCGGACACCTCGCAGCCCGCTCGTTTTGGAGCGGGCGTCTTTGGCTGCGTTGTTCTCTTCTGGAAGCTGATGCACTTTATTTAGCTATTACTCAGCAAAGCTGTGGCCACCGAGACCAGAAGTCAATTTCTGTAGCAGGGAGCGGCTGAGATGAGTTCCCTTTGTTTTTAGTTACAGGAAGGGCCCCTGCTGCTCGCTGCTGCTTGCCCACCCTGCTCGGCTGTCATTCAGGCCGCTGATTTCCTGTCAGAACCTCCCTTCTACGAACTGCTGCTCCCTCATCGGGATGCCCTTCCTCACTGTAGTAGAGTGGTGTGCGTGCGAGGAGGGACCGAGCTGTTTGAGGTCAAGAGGATCTTTCACGCTCTTAAGAAATGCATTTAGTCCTTGTTAAGGTGTCTTTATGTCTTTCAAAAAGCTGAATTATTCCAGTTCTTTGCTGGAGGGTCTGCGCAGGTGTGTGGAGCTGACGCACTGAAGTGAGCTTGTTTGCTCAGGATCTCAAGGTGTTAGTGCACAAACTCATCCCTGAGCAGTGCCCTGTCCCTTGTGTGGGTGTTACCACACTGGCTGGCTGTGAAAACTTTGTGAAAATCCTTAGGAAGGGTGTGGAGAAACTCCCTTGCGTTTTTCTGTCTCAGGGGTAATAGCTGCCTGCGCGATATCAGATGTTGAAGCCCTCTCAGTGATGACTGTGTCTAAAGGGAGCAGGAGTCATGATTTACTTGGACTGTGCTCTGTTTCTTCTGGAGCACATTCTGTCTACAAATCAACTTTCTCATAGTGCCAGTTGCTATGATTGTTTTGGTTCTCGTGTCTCTGGAAAAGCAGCTTTTACTTGCTCGCTGCTGAGCAGCAGGAGCAGTGGGCTCTGCTGCAAAGTTCTGCTTGTCCACTTGCTGCTTCAGGACTGGTGTTAAAGCAGTGGTGGAACTTAGTCTGGAGGAGAAAGGACTTTGTTTTAGTGCTGACCTTCCTGTTGGCTACCTGTAGAGCATGTGACCTTGCAGGTGGTGTCACTTGCTGCATCTCCTCTCGATGGTAGTTCCTCTGTGTGGCTCTGAGGTGTGGTGCCATTAACAGTAATGTTATAGTAAGGATTATCCTGCCTGTATTGCTGGGGAAGGCCACCAACTCTCCTCCTGTGAGGGTCTCCTGTGAGGGCACGTTGCCATAGTATGTTACTCCCAGTGCTGACTTTTCTTGGTCTTTGTTCAGCAGCAGCCCCCAAAGGGGTCGTTCACATCTGCTTCCCTTGATTTTCAGTGCTGCGGTTATATTTGGAGTTAAGATAAGCTGAGGAGTGTGAAGAAGGCTATTTTTGCATCTTGTGCCTGGATTAAACATGTGACGTACTCCATGAAGACTAGTCCCTCTCTACTTAGATGTGAACTGAAAGATTTAAGTGAAAGGTGTTTCTTGATAGATCATCAGTTCTCCTCAGTGTCATTTTCAGAAGTTGTAATAAAAATAATTGTATTGATATTTGCCTGTTAAAGTGGGATAGCGACCAACACAGTGGAGGGTCAATATTACAGAATATTTTGAACGTGTATTTGAAGTGGTCTTTTATTTTCTGTCGTGATGCAGTCGTTTAACTGTTCTCTTGAGAGAGATATTTCTCGTGGGTAGGAGGTTGCAATTCCCGATGTCAGGTCAGTGTGAGAGCTGCTAAAGGAAGGAGGTTGCAGGAGCTTTGGTTGCCAGCAGCACCTGCTTTCTTGATGGGAGATGGTTCTGGTCAGAGAGAGAGCAAGCAACTTGATTATTGTCCTTCCTTGCTCCCACTCAAAGCCTCCCAGAGGTATTTGATTCCTTAAATCTCTGTACTTCACAGTAATAAGAGAACAAAGTTTGTCACTTGTTCAGGAAGTTGAGAAATTCTGATAGCAGTTTCCAGCGACCTCATCTGGCACAGCCACTGAGAGGAAGAGGGGGCAGCTGGATGGTGTGCTGGTGCAGGCTGAAGTCAGAGGGAAAGCGAGGGAGGTTGCGTGAGAGCAGAAGCTGTGTTCGTTCTTGGATCTGCCACTAAGAGTTTTGCATATCAGGAAAGAAAATAGGAAAAACAGAATTGTTTCACATGAAAGTGTGGAAGCTGCCTTACTGGACTGGAATGACAGGCTGTCTGATCTTATGCATCAACCACAACCAGGCTACCTGCATTACAAAAACTTGCACAAACTTGCTTATGATTCATGCTTATCTTACGCTGTGGTATAAAAACTTGCATTTCATCATAACTTTTTTTATCATGTCTGCATGGTATTATCTGCTCCTGTACCCTCTCAAGCCAATGAGCAGCTGTTCCAGAGCTCTGTGATGCATCTGAGCTGTTACCATCAGATAGTTTCCTTTTGACAGCGGTTCCAATTTGTATAGTGTTGATAGCTTTTTTTATGGTTCAGTGTTCTCCTGCGATGTTAAATAACCAGGAGTCGTGCAGTCATCTGAAGCAATAATCTCATCTGCCAACTTTGCCGTTTTGCTGTATGGCTGCTGTGCAATCCCTACACAGCCATCAGGGGAAGCTCTCTGCTGAGGAGCGAAGGTCGGGGTGGTGGCAGGCTGGGTGTGCTGGCACTGGAAGCAGAAGGACTCGGAGCTGCCCTCTGGAGTCCGTAAGGTGGATGGGAATTTGTTTTTTAACTGTCTAGATCGTTTTCATTTTAAAAGCCAAATAAATTGGAAGCACTTTCCAGTGCAGCTGAGATTTTAAATGCTGCTGGATGGTGGAATGGTTTGTTTGAATTTTAGCACTCCACAGTCTGAAAACGTCTGCAACTGCTGTGTTTTGTAATCTAGCCAAAGCCTGTGTCCTGTTTTGCCAGAGTGTGGTTAATACTTGACTTTTCTAGGGCTGTTCAAAGCCATCTGACTTGTTTGAGGTTCAGAAAGTGATCCTTTGTTAAGTGACCTCCTCTTCCTGTATAGGTGCACTTGGCCACTCATTGAACCTGAGCCCTCCTAGAGCTCCAGCACAAAGCATTAAGTTGTGAGGAATTCTTTTTCAGAGGTTTTATGAAAAATACAAATACGTGACCCTGTTGTTTTATAAGATTATTTGTTGCTTTATAACTTTGAGGCACGGGGTCCAGGGTAGGGGGAGAGGTTTTGTGTCCTGTTTTCCAGATGGGACCAAAAGGCTCTCAGCTCAACAGATCACAGGATAGTTCCTGTGTTTTGGTGGTGTTTTTGGTGGGGCTTTGTTGTTGTTTTGGTTTTTTGTTGATATGTCTGTCTGGGGGGTTTGAGCAGCACTGTTTAGTTTTGGAATATTTGGGTTGCTTTTTTTTTTCCTTGCTTTTTATTTTCTCCTTTTCTGAGTGTAGTCTTTGTTTTCCAATGGTGCCATGGCTCTCATACAGACATTATCCATTTTTGTTACAGTCTCACTGCTTGTCTTAACATATCCCAAAAACTAGTTTTGAAAGGTAAGTTCTGTTTTCGTTCTATAGGAGGGAAAGGTTGGAAAAAACCTCTAAGATCATCCAGTCCAACCGCAGCCCATCCCCACAGTGCCCACTGACCACGTCCCTCAGCACCACATCTCCGTGGTTCCTGAACACCCCCAGGGATGGTGACTGCACCATGTCACATGTTTTCCTTCATTAAACATCCCTATGCAGTATTTAGAGCAGGAATGTTGCATAAGGGAGGTCTGAAAACACCTGGACTGAAAAGGGCAGAGTGGCTGCTTTTATTTCTTCATGCTCAGAAGCAAATGGCATACAGGGAAACAAGTAGAATAATTCCTAAAGAAACTTGCACTGTGATGGTGCTGCATGGATCATTTGTCAGCGCTGAATCCAGTGGAAGACCGTTGTTCTGAAGCGGGAGCTGCAGGGTTACACCCCTGTTGCTTGTAGTTATAATTGGCAATTAAATACATCAGTTAACGGCTTACAGAATAGCTTGTGGTACTTTGCTGATTCTCAGTAGTTGACTCTGATGATTTGCTGGTTGTTTGGACTGCTTTGGAAAGCCAGAGTGAAAAGAGAAGCATTCTGTAGCCATGTATGACAGCTTTCACTGGTTTTGGGGTAGTAAAATGTGAGTGCCGAAACTGGAGCTCGTTGAAAGGATGTACAAAAGCAATATGAGCTGACGTGTCAGCGTGTGTTGTCAAACCCATTCTTAGAGAGAAGGAACAATAGTAACTGTTGTCATCTGTCACATAATTCTTTGCATCACTGTGATAACATGCTGCATGGCTCTTTGTTTTAGTCTAATGGGGAGAAAGAGGTGCTGAGTGAGAATGCTGTGCACCAAGCAGCAAGTTTTCACTGAAAGCAGCTGCTTCCTCTTGCTTGGTGGAAATAAGTGTGAACTTTGTGGGTTTTTTTTCCGTTTTTATTATGAATTTTTGACATAATGAGTGCTTTCTGAAAAAAAGCTACGTGAACTGGCGTTCTGATTTCCGTATCAAGTGATCAATTTTTGTTTCATCTTTATAAGAAATAGACACACGTTGTTTCAAGTTTTTCTTTAGGAGAAAAGCGTATGGTCAGTAATTGAGGTCCTGTGAGTTAATTGTTGCTGTGTTCCCATCAGTAGCTTCCTCTGACTTCCCTGGGTGGTGGTGGGGACAAACCTCCATTTCAGATGGATGCTGCCCACCTGCTCTCTGCCACATACCAGAGCTATGCAAGAATAAAATGAGCCCGTAGTTCATGGGGTGTGGTGATCCTGTGTCACATCCCTGGCTGAATAGTGACTGAGGATTAGAAAGGTCTGGGTGAGCTGGGATGGGGCAGTACTGGCTCCTGTGCCCTGGCGTTGGAGTGCGTGGGCTGGGACACGGTTCAGCTGGCTGCAGGGGGCTGTTGTTTGAGGCATTGAAAGCCCATTTCTCTACCTGCGGAGAGGCAGTGCTTCTTCCTGAGCCTCACCTGAGCAATACCTGTTTTCAGTTGATGCTTTTAAAGCCTGTGACTATTGCATACGTCTGTCTGTCTGTGTTCTTCTTCATTGTTCTTC
Organism: Odontophorus gujanensis; assembly: GCA_013399175.1. Lineage (NCBI taxonomy): Eukaryota > Metazoa > Chordata > Aves > Galliformes > Odontophoridae > Odontophorus > Odontophorus gujanensis. The sequence goes on from VXAB01007897.1 coordinate 408,123, forward strand.
AGTGTGCATGTGCCCTTCTAAAACAGCTTAATCCTATGTTACTGCAGTGCTTAGCTCTAGAGCTCTTTTTTTTCTCGTTGTTTCCCCGGGTGGATAAATCCATCCTAAATTTCTTCTACGCATGGGAAATCGTAGTTCAAAGGTACTAAGTGAGGGGGTTGCGCAGCAAAAATAAAATGGAACAGCAACTTGCACACCTACTGTGAAAACAAAGGTACTTACTTTACTCGTGCAGCGGCATCCAGCGCGTGAAAGGAATACAGATGTCTCTTTGTATTCCTTGCGCTGCTGTTCTTTGGAGTACGGGAGTGGCTGATGAGAAATGCATGCTCTGCTGCTCGGAAATTGCCCAGCATAGCCCAATGAGGAGCTGCTGGGGATGATGAGACCTAATTGCTGTCCCTGCATCAGCAGCGCCTATGAAGCATCCTGGGAATTGCTCGCCCCACGCTCAGAGCAGCTGGTCACATGAGCCTGAATTTTCAGTTCAGTTCATTAGTCAGCCATTTTGGTCAACACCCTGCTTACTGCGCACAACCAATCCTATCAGCACTCGCTGCCCTGGCTGAGCTGGCAAGAAAGGCACCAGCAGCTTCATTTCAGCAAACCTGGATATCTTTTTCTACGTTCTTCCTTTGTTTTTGCTTGGGTAATCATCAGAGGAAGCCCTTCTTTTTCTTCCTCCTGCATCTTTTTTCTTTTAGTGTATTTTTTATTTTTATTTTTTTTCCATCTTTGATGCAGAAGCCAGGTTTCCTGTGGTTGCTTAGGATCAATAGCCTTCAGCATATCTGAAGACAACGGCAGCTGACGGAGAGGAGGGAGGAACGGGCGAGCGTGAAGGAGCAGCATTTTTACCTTGCTTTGTATATGAAAAGGCCAAAGCAGTCTGTGCGCTCCTGAGCATATCTGATCTATAATAGCAAGGTATTTCTTGTTTTCTTCTTCCAAAAGCTTTTCTTCTTAGTTCTTTTTTCCCTGTTGTTGTCGTACCAGCTGAGTCATCATGTCTGCTCTGACGCCTCAAAGCGACATGCCAACCCCCACCACCGACAAGATCACTCAGGCTGCCATGGAGACCATCTATCTTTGCAAATTCCGAGTGTCGATGGATGGAGAATGGCTCTGCTTGCGGGAGCTGGACGACATCTCGCTGACCCCCGACCCAGAGCCTACCCATGAAGGTACGGTCCGGTTTGCTGCCTGGGAGCCCTGCAGCTATCACATTGTTACTGCTGCTGCAAGAGTTGGGAGGGGGTGTCTCTGGGATGAGATGCTCTTGTCCTTCCTGCAGTACCTGGACACCGCGTGACATACCAGAAAGCCAAGCCAGTGCTTCAGGCTGCCGTTGTCTTTTGTAATCCACCCTTAGCAGGGACAGATTTGTGCTTTATTTTTTTAATGTATCGGGAAAGATCAGGTTTGTGTCTGAGGAGGGAAGATACCATGATATGCATTCAGTAGAGCATACTGGTGGCATGCTGACTTCTGCCTGCTTATGGTCAGTGGGTAGTTTTTGGAAAGCCCCAAGTGTTTACACAGTTGTGCCTATTGTCAAGTGATAATGCCGCCACAAGTCTTGCCCCTTACTTAGGTTGAGCATGCTGCTGTTTATTATGGCTGAGGAGCCCAAAATGTGGATCTTGCTTCTTGTTGAAAGTGGGTTTGTAATCTGGGTTGATGGTGAAAACAATTTATCGCCAGGTCACGTGAAGCAAGAACTGAAAGCTTTGTGGGTTCTGACAGAAATGGAGAGGACAGCCACACGTTGCATCTCTTCCTTGCCCTTGGTAGGGCAGAATTCCTGCTGAAATTGATTGTAAGGTAGCCTCATGCTTCCAGGGTTATTTACCACCAGTACTGCTGAGTTCTGAGTTCTGCTTCAGGGATGCCGAGCGTCTTGCAGTCCCGCAGTGAGGGAGCTTCATTTTTACAGTCCAGACTGTTTTCTGTTAATTAGTAAAGTATGACTCCACCAAGTAGTCTTGCCTGACCCATTTGATGATGGATTTTGTCAAATCAGTAATGTCTGTTGTTGTCTTGTGAATGTCTTGGGCTTTAAACTTAACTGAGTAGCAGCAGCTTTTTGGTTTGGATTTACTTACCAAGTGGGAGACTAGTGAGGGATTTCAAAAGCAGAGGCTAACATTTGCTCTGAAGCACATTCCAGCGTTTCAGAGAGGTGCTGTCGGCTCAGGAAAATGGAGCCTGAGTGGTAAGTGGAGGGCGAGCCCAGAGTGCAGCAATTCAACTGACTTCCAGTTTCCATGCTCTTGTTTGTGACATGGAATTAAGCAGTCTAGTGTGGTCTTAGAGTTCATCTTGTTTTGTTTTAACAGCGTCTTCTAGCGTTGATAGATTTATCTTTGTTCCCTCTCTCTGCCTTCTTCTCCCTCCATCTGTCTGATAAATACTAACTCCCCTTATGGTTTGTCACGTTAGGCTTGGGCAGTCTAGGGCTTTCTTCTTGTTATGTCCTGGAAAACTCCTCTGTCATGCTGCGAGTCTGTTAGTTAGGTCCTTGTTCTCATATGTGTCTTTTTCTCTCTCTGTTTGCCTTTTCACTCTGGTCAAACTCATGGCAAGATAGACATAGGTGATTCCAGTGTGTGGGCTAAAGGTTTTCTGTATTGCCTTTCCCATGTACGCTGAAAATGTGTCTGTATAGTGTACGAATTGCACTCTTGTAGGCAGTGAAAGCACTAATGCTGGACTGACACTTCCCCAAACTATAAAAATAATTGTTTTAAATGCTCTTATTATAGTCAGTCTCTTGAAGGTACCAGAAGGAGTTGGTTGGAAAACAGTATTTGCTTATTTCACTGCAATATTGATTCTTATGTCAAAAATGAGTGAAAAGAGATCTGTATTAAAACGACCTTTATGGAGATATTTATACATTTGTAACCTAAGGTTGCTTGTTGGAAGGGGGAAAGGCTTGATCCAAATTGTGTTATTAACAGAGACAGTGAGCTCAGGAAGAAGCATTTGTAACAGGAATGCTGACACAGCTTTATCCCTAGCATTGGAGCTGCTATTACTGCATCAGCACTGCCCCGTGTCCTCTGTGTGAGCGGGGAGGAGAGGACAGGAACACAACCTGCAGACGCTGGGTGCTCCTCTGAGAGGGGAAGCGAGGGAGCTGGGGCTTGTTCTGTAGCTTCCCTGTAATTCTGATGTAGGAAGGGAGAAACTGAAGGAAAAAAAAGCCCAGTTCTGCCAAATGCATTACATGAAGTTGCATTTTTTATTCTTAAAAATAAAGACATAAAGAAAGGATGTGGTGCACTTCACTCTGAAAGAAGGATCTGAAGCCCCCTGTTGCCGTCCTTCAACTCTTGCTGCTTCCCAGAAGGTTCTGCCTTTGGGCTCTCTCCACTGATCTGCTTTGTCCCCTTGCCACCCTGCTTTCCTCCTCCTTGGTGTCTGTACCTCTGCTGGGCTGCTCTCATGTGACACACTGTGTTGACTCAGTCAGTGAATGAGATGGGAGAGCCGTGGTCTTTAGCTTCTCCTTCTGGGTTCCCAGTTTTTTCAGCTGTACAACTTCCAGGCCTGACAGCTTCCTGCTTTGCCTCACGTGGTCGGCTGTAGTGTGACACTGCTTCTGTATTTTTAAAGATGCTTTTTTGTTGTTGTGGTTCTACCACAGTCAGTGCAAAACGGGTGAAGTAACTGACAAGACTGGATTGCTGCTAAACAAGAAGCTGCAGTAATTTTTTTATTTTTTTTTTTCTGGTGAAAGCAGATTGTCAATATGGAATCTGTTTTATTTCTGTTTTTTTGTTTTTTTTTTTCCCCTTGCTGATGCTTTGAGCAGATTACTTAGGAAATACGGTTTAAACCTAAAGGATGAAGTTAAGGGAAGTGATTCTTGCTTGCCCTGGTTTTATATCCCTCATCAAAATCCTATGGTTTAGTTCCATTGAGAGAGAGAGACTTCAGAGATGTCTCAGCAGTGCTGGAGGCGAGTGCTGTACCCTCTGGTTGTGCTCCAAGGGCTCCCCAAGCAGAAGCAGCTGGTGCTTACTGTTCTCAGGACTGAACTTGCTGCTTTTACACAACGGTTGTGAATTAGGAGCTCAGAAGTTTACTATGCTATGCAGGCATCACAAAGTGGCAGTATGCAGCACAATTGGCTGTTGCGTTCTTGCTTGTTTGTAATAGATGCAGTGATTGCTGAGGCATCCTTTGAGTCTGGGGTGTGAAAATGTCAAGTGTTTTAGTGTGTGCGTAGACGAGATTGAATACTGACACGAACTTTTAGAGAAGGTGCAGAATTGTCTTGTGCAGTTCTTCCTGCGTGGTAGATTCTTGCTTTGAATAAGCATTCTTTCTGAGGAGCTTCATGCTAGAGCAATGAAGTTTTAGTCCTCCATGAGATCAGCTTCTAGTTGAGAGCAGAAGGAATGCATGTGATAGCTATGTGATCTGAAAGTGTGTGTGCTATCAGGCGTTACAGTGTCACTTAAAGAACCACAAAAACAAGATGTACTTGCAGCTATTTTCCCATCTTTCTTGCACCTTCAGAATGTTTTAAAGGAGCAGCATGATCTTATTAGTTGCGCTTTTGTTTTGCAAATAAGTAGCTTCTCAGAACTGATGTTTACATGCTGCATGCTGTGAGAATCACCTTATTTTGGGCTGGACAGCTGCAGAACTCTGGTTTGGTCCAAATTATGTGACAAGAGGACTCATACCAGGCTGGGCTGTACAAGTGTGGGGATTGCAGTCCTGGTATAAAGCTGTAGCAAACAAAATGCATCTAAGAGGAAACACTGACAATTATTATTTTGTTGTAGGTTTTTTTCTAGTGGTGTGAAATAGAAGCAAACTGCTGGGAGAGGTGAGATTGCTTTGGGAATTGTATCTTTCACATTGCAAAACAAATTTGGTGTAAGCACCCTGCTGAGAGCAGCAGAGATCTTCTGCATGTTTGCTGAAACTGCATGACATTTATTTTTTTGTACGAAAAGTACTTCTCCTGACATCTGTATGGTGGAAGAAGCCCCTAAGCAGGGCAGAAGTTTGAAGGGGCTTAAAAAAGTGCATGGATAACCAGATACTCCTAGGTCATATAGCCTCCTTATAGGCATGAGCTAGAGACTGGATTTAATAGAGCAAATGTGAGGTTAGTTATATGTAAGTTGTGTGAATTACGATCTGTTAACAATTACAGAATTGTAGTTAGGCCACATAATCCAGACAGCACATACTGAAAAGCAGCATGATAAAGATTGTCCTCCTCCTTGAGAGGAGGAAGGAGATGTCCTCCTTGCTATATTAGTGCTGAGTCCCATCACGAGCCAGGAGGAAAGCCAGAAAGGAAGGGGAGGGCAGAGAAAATTGGACTCTGAACCAAAGGAAGATTAAGTTTTAAATCAGTAATAATCAGTACTATATGCCAGTCCTCAAATGAGCTGAAAAAGTGCCCTGTGAGGATGTAAAGATGAGGCTGACATCAGCTCTAGTTTTGATCTGATTTAAAGTTTTAACTTTGTGTAATTCTTTTCAGTGTTATCATTGGCAATTAGCAGTCAAGAATTGTTTGCTCTTCTAAGCTTGCTCAGAGTAAATGAATTCCATTGAGCTTGGAAAATATGGAGAAAGCTTATTTCCCTGAGAAATTCTGTGTCAGAAGCTGCAGAGAAACATTTTGGGTGACAACCAAGATGGAAAATGAAAGATTGGAGAAAAAAAGTGGGTTTTATTTTTTAGCATGCATTCGCCAAAATAATCAGGGAATTTCCCATTGCAGTTATTGATGCATTTCTGCTTGGAAAAAGACTGGCTGTGGAGAAACAGTCATGATCTCGGTTGTCTGCACACAGTTGCAATGTACATACTGGTTTGTTGCAGAGCTGTGTCTTTGTTCTTTGTGTTAGAGTAGTGCAAGCTTTTATGCATGTTAAAATGTTCTTGACATGGGACCAGTGGTGAGGTTTTAGGCTGTGACTCTGACGCTTCCAAACAAGGAGCAGCATGTTGTAAAGTCAGTGATGGCAGAAGCCTTTAGAAGGAAGTCGTAACAGTGCAAGTTTTTTCACTAAAAATATTGAAGTTGAATGTTGCAATTGGTGATGAAAGCACAAGTTGTTGGTGTTGGTGAGGTAAAGAAAGCAGTTCACAGAATCACTGAGTTTGGAAAAGACCACTATGATTGTCCAGTGCAGCTGTCAGCCTGTGCCCACTAACCGTGTCCCTCAGCTCTGCACAGTCGGATGCTGAGTAAGATACAGTGACTGAGAGTGCAGTAACAGTTGGAACAGTGTGACAGCGCAGGGATTGAGTCAGTGAGTGATGTGTGGCTGGAGGAAATAGACGAAAACAACTGTTATCTGCAGAGAGCAGGCTTGCACCAGGGTCAGCAGCATCAGCAAAGGGCAAGCCCGTGCTCACTGTGTTCTCTCTGCTGGTCTCCTGCCCTGCAAGGATTGCTGGGACTTCTGTAATTCTGTGACTTGCAGGTGGGCACATGGCAGTGCAGCAGGACAGGGGGAATGTGTTTGGTAAGCAGTTTTGGTAGTCATTTTTTAACCTTCCAGTTTCAGATATAGCTTGTCCAGGCAGAAACTGCAGGCTGAAATGAACTGACTTCTTGTTTCTAGTGTATGCAGGCTCTGTTTCGATTCTTATGTAGTAGGTTTTAAAAACTTCTTATTATTTTATTCAGATCTGTGGACTCTGGCCACTTCCTGAGGTTTTAGATCACACATTATTTCAAGGTGATGCTGAACCCACTCTTTGCGTTGTCCCTTGTTTTGTTGGCACTTCATGAGCTACCTTATCTGCAAATCTAATGAAAAGTATTACTCTTAACATCTTGACCAGTTTAGTTATTTCTGATTAAATGTATTATTTCTCATTCCCAAGCTAATGAATAAGGAAATAATGTAAATAAACATAAACTCAAAGTAAACATAATAGTATGATTATAGCTTTCGTTTTAATGGTAAAAACTTTTGTTGTCCATACAATGAAAGAGAACGTTAGCCTTGAAGATGGAGGAAAAAATACACGAATACAGTTTGTCCTATTTTTGAGAAAGCACTTGCTACTTTCCCTTGTGGGATGCTTTGTCCCAGAAAAGACTTACTCGTGTTTAAAGCAGCAGTCTGAATGTTAAAATCAGATAAATAATCCTATAATTAACCTTCTAATGAGCGTATGCGTCAGCATTTCTTCCACTTTGTGGAAGGTGGATGGTGCTTCTTCCCTTTGGGGCACAATTAGGCGTAACTGACAGTGAAACTATCTGTAACTTCTGGTTACATTTAGGGTTGCTGTAGAATTCCACTTGCTGCTCAGAGTGCCTTTGGGTGGCTCTGAGAAGTGCTGTGGTTTGTTGGTGAGGCATAGAGGAGAGTTCTTTCCTTCCAGAGGAGGAAGAAAGACCTCAGAATGCTTTGGTTATTGGCATTTAATACACAAACACACTTCTTTCATTTGAGGGGGAGAAGAAGATCAAGAGAGCTCCCCTTATTGCTTGGTGTTTTTCTTTGCAGTTTGGTTAGATTCAGTTCGTTGTTGTCTTGATTCTTGAGCATGTTGCTTGGCCGTAACAGACTCATCAGCTCTTCTGTAGGTCATATTTCCCATGCATCAACTGTTCATGCTTCTTTGCTCAGAGCTTTTGTCAGCCGTGGCAGATAACCAGGCAGGAGCAGAGGGATTTGATAGAAGTGCACGTGGACAGCATGAATGTTGTATGGCAGTCTTTCCTGGTCTTGACCTTCAGCTGGCATCTTCCCTATATATCACAACAGCCACTGTGGGAAACCTTAAAAATAACCCCTTTCTTTGTTGGTAAGCAGAACACAGGGACCCCAAGCTATCCCTATCTCTGTTTGCAAATCTTCAGCACAATTAATGCTTTGTGTGAGCATCTGTACAAAAACTAGCGGATTCAGGTCAGGTTTCTCATAGCAGCCAAAATACTTCCTGTATTAGGCTCTGTTTTCACTTCTCAACATCAGTGCCTTTTTTTTATTTTTTGTTACTTTACTGACCTGTTAGCTTCTCTGTACAAAGTGATTAATGACTGTACCTCCGTACTCAGCTCTGGTGAGGCCGCGCCTCGAGTACTGTGTTCAGTGTTGAGCTCCTCACTACAAGAAAGAAATCAAGACCCTGGAGTGTGTCTGGAGAAGGTCAGCAGCGCTGTGAGGGCTCTGAGGCACAAGTCTTATGGGATGTGGTCAGTGGGCATGGTGGGGAAGTGCTGGGAGCAGACTGGATGATCTTAGTGATCTTTTCCAGCCTTAATGATTCTGTGACTTCTTATAAAAATGTAGGCCCTGACCTATGTAGTTTTTCTTTGGAGGGTCTTGATTTTCATGTCACACTTGGAAACTAAGAAAAATGCGTGAGCTGCACTCACAAGATATTTACTAATAAAAATACAGAGGATGTGAACAGAACAGGTGGACTGGGATAGGCCAGGAAGCAGCGTGTTGGGGAATTCTCAGTTCTTCTGTTAGGTTAACTGCAAATCCTGGGAGTGAGTTTGTAGGTGGTATCCCAATATAGTCTTAAGATGCTGCATTAAAGCTGGCAGTGCACATTGTATGTTATTTCTTAATGAGCACATTATCTATAGGCAGTTTGAAGGAAGTGGGTGGGTTTCTGTGTAGCTTGGGACTATGGATAGTGGCCTGTGTGTAGCTGAGCATTTATTCAGGGCACACATTCAGCGTTTGTTTACTTGTTTAGATTTATTTAAAATACCACAGAGATGCCTCTGCTATGAATTTGAGAACTCAAGCAGTTTCCTTCTTGTGAGACACCTGGTCAAAAGCACTGTGAAATGAATCTGGTGCTCTTTTTTGTCCCTGTTCTACCCACAGCATCAGAAGCCACAGCCTTGACTTCCTCGTCATGTTGTCAGCTTTTGCATGTAGTGTGTTTTTGTGACACTGCATAGTAGTGTGTCAACTTGTTGTTGAGAGCTGTTGCCTTTGGAATTAAACTTTTTCATAACAGTTCTGGGGGCTGCCAAAAGGTATGGGAGCATTGTATTGTGGTGCCCAGCTGGCTGGGCTTCAGAGAGCTATGGTGTTAGTTGGCTTCTACTCCCAACCCTGCACTGGGTTTGTAATTTCAATCTTAATAATAATCAAGATCTCTTTCTGTTTAATAGCAGTATAAAATCGGGGCTTCCTTGCCCTAGTGTGAAGCTGGATGTATCAGCCCCAAGCACAGCCCTTGCTGCTGCTGGACTGACCCTTATGTTCCAACTGGTTGACATCTCTGTTTTGCTGACATTGCAGCAGTTAAGAAAATAACTTTGAAATACATTGTTCTTAAAATAATGAATGGGATTTTCATATTAATATATCAGTCATGAGAGTGCCTCAGTTTCTTCAATGCCTATGTATTTGTTGCACTGTTCTTCCTATGAATCTGGTCGGAGAGGGAATTCTTCTGTGAAGACTTCATCTGGGTCTAAACTTGGTATCCATGTTATCACTGGTATGTTTTCTCTAACATATCAAAAGTATTAAATTGAGCTTAAATATACTGTGAGGAGGAGCATGCGAGTCATCAAAGTTGCAGTTTATTTTTTTCTGTATTAAGAAGGTTTTTCTTTGTTGTTGGTCAAAGGTCTAGACAAGTGGAGAAAGCTGTACATTGTGAAAGAAGAGATGAAAGAAATGTATGCAAAACCTGTTAGATGCATGAGGAAATGAAATCAAATTTGCAAGGAGATGCTAATTCAGTCTGTTCCCTTTCCTCTAAATCTGTAATACCATATTTCCTCAGTGCCAGTGTAGATTGATGAATTTCTCACAAGAAAGAGGATAGGATTATTGCCTGTTTAAAAAAATAGTCTCCAGTGGATATTTCATAGAACCATAGAATGGTTTGAGTTGTAAGGGTCCCTTAAAGCTCATCTAGTCCATCTCCCCTGCAGTGAACTGGGCACCTACAGCTGTATCAGGTTGCTCAGATCTGTGTGTTTGTTTGTGAACTTTCCAAGAATTGTTGCCTAAGAGTTTTTTTTGTTGTTGGGTGGAAAGTGGAAGCGGTGGTCTTCTAGTGTGAGTTCATCTATAGCCAGTGGTCATTTGAGGAGTCTGTGAAACATTCGGCTCAGATGTGATGTGTGTGGGTGCGGGGAATTGCGCTGCTTGGAATTTGCTGACCTTAGTTTTGTGTATTTCTTATGTTGATTAAAAATAGTTCTCAGTGATGAGGAATAAAAACCTGTTCCATGTATGCGCGTCACTATCTGTCACAGTTGTCATTGTAGGTGGAGGTCTTGGATGGCTGCTGGACGTGGAGTTGAGCAGAGGCGTAGAGGAGCAGAGATGTTAAATGCTTGGCTTAGGTGTGGCTGTTGTGGTGGTGCATCTAGGAGAGGGGTTTGGAGCTGCAAAATCAGCAGTGAGAAAGATGTGAAAGATCTACTGATACCTGGCAGTTTGCTCTTTACACATTGCCAGTTGTTATAAATGCACAGGTGCATAAATTGAGAGATTTTCTTCTCTGTTTGTGCTTGAGATTAAGGGAGAAAGCCCTCGATATTTGATGAGACCGTTCACCAGTGACATTTGGTCTTGATCTCAGTATTCAGGCAGGGATAATGGGATGATTGGAATCTGGTTTTCATCTTCACATCTGGTGGAAAGTGCTAGTAAAGAAACGATTGCATGTGCATCTTGATTTGGACCTGATTTAATTTTAGAAGTATTAGAAGTATAGCTAGAAAAATATAGCTTTATGAACTTGTTTATATGTGTGTTATACAAGGTTTACGCAGATAAAGAACTCACGAATCACGCGACTATTTGCGAAGGCAGAGGGCTAAAAGTAAAAAAGTAAGGGCCATGTAATCCAGTGTGTGGCATTCCAAAGGAGTTCAGTTGGAGAAGTGCAACAGAAATGTCCTCCCATCACTTCACTGAGCTACAGAAAGCTTCCTGAGACTGCAGGATGATTTAACACCTGTAATAAGAGACCACAAGTGAAGCCAGTAGAGGGGAAAGCATCACTGGTGTTTCACTATTGCAACAGCAGAGAGTTTCTCATGCAGAACTCCTGGCTATGTGTTGGAAGCAGGGGTCAGGAAATCTGATTGCACTCATCATCCCCCTCTTCATCCCTAACAAAGAGACGGAGAAATCTGTGCTGAAGCGAAAGCAGTTGATAAGTTTCACGTGGGTAAATGAATAAGGCACAATGAAGGGTTGTTTGCTGCTGCTCTCCTTATTACGGTAATGCTTAGCCATAGAGGCAGAAGGGAATTTCTGGACTATGAAGACAACTGGTGCGAAACTGGTTTCTAAAAATCATCTCTTTGAATAAAACAGTTTCTGAGGATAAGATGATGGTTGGTCAATAGCATTGCAGCATAAGAAGCTTTTGGGGATCAGCTGAATTATTACTTGTGGTGGTATTTAGGTGTTTTTCTTTAACTGTAGTGACTGAATGTGCTGCTTGTTTGCCAGCACCGAGTCCCGTGGCAGGAGGCGGCGTAGCGATAGGTTTTCTGTGGGAGGGAGGAGGTCCTAGCAGGATGTGTACTTTGCTCAGGACTTTGGCACAGTTGGCGTGTGAAGGGGAATAGAGCATTTCCTGTGTTTGGACATTCACCGGTTTGCAATTAAGTGCTGGGGAGAGCAGGCATGTAAGTAGGGAGCTGAAAATAATCAGGGTTCAGATATCCAGGGCTTTGTCTAGTTTTGTTTGTGGGTTCAAAACTAGGGAATTATTGGGTGTGCTGAAACGAGTTCTCCCTGTCCTGCCTGATCCTCTCCTGGGACACCCACCTCCTCGCTGTGCCTGCCAGCCACCCGTGGGCTCCCAGCAGTGAAAAAAGGGTTGTTTTCTAATTAAGACTGTAGTGAATTGAAGTTTGAATGAAAACATGAAACCAGTGACCTGAGTCTGGGTTATGCTGGATCATTGCTCTTTGTACCATTTTTCATTTGGACTGATGGTTGTAGCAGAGTTAAGAGTTCCACAGAAACCAATTTAAAAAGTTCTCGGTGTGTGTCTTTTTCCTGAAACGTGCAGAGCTTGCCATGCTTGCTTTTCCTGTGTAGTTGCAATTCTCTCTTATCTTGGGGGGTCTTTTGGGAGCTGGGTAGGAAGAAACTGAAGCAAGTGCTGATGTTGCATAAATACCAAAAGTTGAGTGCTTTTATCTTCTTAAAAAAAAAAAAAAAAAAGAAAAAATGTATTTCTTGCTTTTCCTTTTAGGTTGTGTTTTATTACAGTATTGTTTGTCTTAATGTGAAGAACTAGCGGAGTTTCTCAAGTTCTATTGAAGGCTGCCTTAATTTGTCTCTTGAGCTGAAAAAACAAAAAGCTTCTCTGTATTGCTTTGTGCAGACTAACAAACCCTTTTGACTTGCAAATTTCCTGCTAATATGAACTGACTTTTGTATGATGTGAATCTCCCTTTCAGTTATCCTTCCCTTATGCCTTGATTTTGAATCTTTCCTTTAGATCATGGCTTGCATGACATTTTCTTTCTTTTCCTTTCTTTTTGCTGTTTGCAAAGACTCTTGGGAGGATTTGACAGATGTGGTGGAGCAATTGCGTGATGATACTGAAGGTGCGTGCCACACCAACATCTTTCAGCTATTATTTCCACTTACCATTGGCTTTTGATTTATGATTTTGATCCTGGGTGCAAAATGCAGTTTTCCTTTGCTGTGCTTATAGCTGTGGCTTTCTGAACATGCTTGTCTGGTTGCACCAGGTTCACAGCCAGAACATGCTATGTGTGCTAGATGTTGGGTTTCTATTGTTAGTGTGCTTAAGAAAATGTCTTTGGTCACTGGTGTTTATGTGTTACTCTTTCAATTGTATTAATTCACATTTAAAATAGTTGTTGTGAATGATTTTCCACTGAATTTTACCAGTTCCTTCATTATTAAAATAAAATAACACAACCAATCAACCAGAAACTTGCTACCAAATTTGGACCTTCAGGTGAAGGTAGAAAAAGTTAAGAGAGGCTGGCTTTCTCATATGAAGTGGATTCTGGGACAGTTATTTTCCTGATCCTGATATAAATGCAACTTACAAGGTGCAGCAGTGTTTCCAAGCTAAATTTTAATCAAGATTTCAGAAATCATCCCAAAGTTTCTGAAATACTTCAGAAATATCAAAGTGAGACCTTGCAGAAGGGACAAAGCGTGGCTGTGCATGGTTGGGCTGGAGGTGTCTGCAGCAAATGGGTACTATGCTTTTTGGAGTCAAGGAAGTTTTCCACCTGTGGCTGAGAAGTTTCAGTATTCATCATTAGGAAGAATACAGATTTCAGAGTATGAGTGAATAGGGGCATGTACCTACAAAGACCAAATTCCTTAAAAGCAGCCATCTCAAAATAGGAGATAAGGCTGGGGCTGCTGACAGCCACAAGGCGTTGAGAGCACACGTCTTATTTCCATACTGATAACCCCAGAGGAACATTGTCAGCAGATGCATTTCGGTTCTTTTTGCCAATTTGTGACTTGAACAGCACAGTGGCTGTTTTCTTACCAGTGCTTTGTTCAGCTTTGGTCTAATCATCACTGTTAGAATCTTTAAAGCAAACGAAGCAAAAAAACCAACCAACAATAGAGCACCCACATTTGTTTATTTATAGTACAGTTTATACGTTGTATAAATTGTGTAACACTTGGTAAAGCCAAGCAGTACAGTTAAATGGAACACATTTGTGTAAGACTTGGGGTTCTAAATAGAGCCTTTGGGTTCTGTAGGGTTCTGATAGAACCTGTAGGTGCTGCCTTTCTGAACTGCTGTGCTCAGTTACATGCTTGCCCATTGTGCTGGTATGCTCAGCTGGCTTTTCTCAACCGTGAGAGTTGTGCTCCCTCCTGACACAACAGTTCATTCTGTCCAGCACCTCCAGCATTCTTCCTTTGTGTTTAAGAAAGAAAGGGGTTTGGGTTGTTTTTTTTTTTCCTTGTGAAACGCTGTACGGGTTTTTTGCGCTTGTGGAGTGAGGTGGTGGTGAAATGTATTTCAAAGATACATTTCAAAATGTCTGTCTTTTGTCTGTCTTCCCCTATACCTGCTTGCCACGATCATCACTCTGTTCTGCTTTTCTGTAAGCCTTAGATGCCCACTGTGTTCCCTCCCTGGTAATGGAGTGTGCTTTCCCCCCAAAGCAAGCACAAAGAATCATAGAATCATTAAGATTGGAAAAGACCACTAAGATCACCTAGTCCAGCCGTCACCTGAGAGCCTAGCAGAGGATGGCTTCAATCCATCAGTGTCAGAATTATGAAGAGCATAATAACAAGAACAAACAAGGCACCCATGTAATCTCAATAAGTGATGCTTCTCTCAGGAAATGAGATGTCATTTTAGTAGTTTGGTGTTAGTACAGCTGCTTTCCAGTTTATTCCGTCCCTCAGAGTAGACAGGTTGAATTCTGAATGCAGAAGAAAAACAACTAGTAGAATATAACATTTTTGTTTAGAAATATACATACCTCTGTTTTTTCCATTGTGAACATTCATTCATTTTTAATTGCTGTTTACCTCTAAGGGGCTTTGTTTATGGGAAACAGAAGGTGTATCACCTCTTCCTCACAGTGGTAGTCTGATGTGCGTTGTTTCTCGACTCCTCATCAATAACTTGTGGAGAGACAGCTTCAGCTTTTCCCAGGGAATTTTCTCACCTTCTGTGTTGTAAAATGTGGCAAAACAGAGGCTGGGAGCAAGACAGTTCAAGTCCTTAATTTATCTAGGGATTTGCTTTACGCATTTATTTGAAATTATACACATGTTCATGATTTCAGAGCCTGAGCAAGTAGAACTAATGTCTTCCCTAATGTGAATTTGCTGAGCTGAAACTGAGTGCACTGAGGGTAGCTGTCTGGTTTGCATAGAAAGCCAGTGCTTCGTCACCGATATGTCTTGGTTAATCTCAGTATCATTTCTCTGCCATACGAAGCAGTAGCTTTTCTAAATTTCAGATTGCTTCAGATTTTGATTCTTAATTTAAAATGGATTTGCTATATGGAGAATCTTGATGAAATACTATTCAATAGGCATTACTTGGAGCAGATTTTAAGTTTTTTTTCCTGACTTTTTAGGTTCCTAGGTACATGAAAAAGATAGGTGTCGCACTGAGTGACATGGTTTAGTGGTATGACAATGCATTGGCTGTTGGACTTAATGAGGCATGTCCAAATGTGGGCCACACAGGCTCAGCATTGCTGGCAGTACAGCTGCCCCCTGCCATTATGGTGCTGACTTCACCACAGCAGCCCCGGGCATGCACTCAGCACTCAGCAACACCCAGAACTGGCCAAGTACTACAAACAGCGCTGTATCAGCCAAAACACAGGCATGGGGAGGGCAGTGGTGGCACGTAACTATGCATTTTGATACACAGGGCTCTGAACAACAAAGTACATGCAGCTGTGATTTCTGGTTTGATAAAGGAGTTTGAGAATGGATTTCAAGATTGACAAAAGAAGTCATCAGTTTATGTTTGTGACACCATTTTCAGTTGATATAAATGCATTGCCTGCAAATTTTCAAATGGAATATATAGAGTTGCAGTCAGATATTCAATTAAAAAATATAATTGTGTCTCTACTAGCCTTTCATAATCCCTGTTTTAGCAGAGACAAAGATCCCTTGCTTCACAACCACACCTTGTTTATGTCATTTCTTTTTGTCAATACATACGTTTGTGAACAGTTGTGAAGGATGAAGCACATGAAGGTTAAAAATTAATCTTTTAATCTTTTAATCATTAAAAATCTCTGGTGAACACCTTGGTGGCTCACTGGGAACTGCAACCACTGTCATCGAACAGCCTAGTGTGTTAGTTTCACAAAGACAAGGGCAAATGCCATGATTGCTATGCTTTTTTTTTCTTTTTAAGTATTTTTCTTAAAACATTAATATTTGAAATGGTTTTTTTTTTGTTTTTTTTTTTTTTAACTTGGAGTACACAATATTGTTAATATATATGAGGACTGCTTTGAAGGTAGTACCTCCTATTTTATTATGGGCCCATGATGTCAGAGGTTGGTGGTATGGCAGTGGAGGTTGAACCTTCCCACCAGTATTCCCTTACATGTTGTTGCTGTGTGACAGCTGGCAGCTGAGGGGCGGTCTGACAGAATGGCATCTGATGTGTAAGTGTGTATGGAGTAAAGGGGTGGCATTGAATTCCTGGAAACAGTGATGTTAATTGTTGCTTGCTGAATGTTGGTGGTGTGTTTCAGCAGTGGCAACAGTGACAGTGGGTCACTTCTGCTGGTTCTGATTTGACTGTTGCTCATCACTAGTGAAAATGTACGGCCAATTATGGTGACTTTGTGGAAAAGTAGTTTTTTGTAGCAGAAAATTTACCCTATCCAGTAGTGTTATTGTGTTCTTTGTAGCTGTTGTAGTTTCCAGGGAAATAAATAGGAGGCATTACTTTGAGAACAACTTACGTGCATGTTACCTAAGACAATTCCTCTTCACTCCATGCACTTGCCAGTCAAGCCAAAAGGTTGGATGCCCATGAATTAGATGATGTTTTTGGTCTTTCCAGCCTTAATGATTCTATGATTTGACAGGGTTCTTGAGTTTCTTGGATGGTTTGAAAGGTTGTTCATGAGAGATTCTTAGGAACATTTGCTTTTCATGCTGTTTGCATGGGAATGATTGTGGCACAGTTTTACATCTGCGGAAACCCGCAAATTTGGTATTTTAGGGAAACTGCAGGATCAGCTCATTATTTAACACCTGCCATTTTAATGGAATGCAAACCCTGTGCTACCAGGACCACTGCATGTGGTCACATTCAAGGTTGCTGCTTAGCAAAAATGTCCATCATCTTGAAGCTGTGATTTTTTAATAGCAATATTGTCTTGAATTTAAGATTACTTGAATTGAAATTCAAGGCACATTGAAAGACGGTGCGTAAGAGCCAAGGTTTTAGTATTCATGCTTTCAGTGTGGCATTTGTGGTAAACCATGGGCTGTGTTTTTTCAGTTGAAGGTAGAAAGTTGGAGGAGATGCTGGCAGAAGCTGGGAATCTCAATGGGATGTCAGTCACATTTGATGTCTGTCAAAGCAGAAGATGGGTGGGTTATCCTGGACAGTTTTATTGTGAAAAAGTCATTGCTTGCTTACTCTGCTCTTTCAGACTCAATTTTGAAATTGTACATTGTAGTGAATATTACGAGGATATACATCATTTAGGATTTTATATTTTGAGAAAGTCTTTGATCTATTATCATAGTTAATCATGGAGTTGTTTGGGTTGGAAGGGGCCTTTAAAGATCACCTCTTTCCAACCAAGTGCTGTGCGCAGGGTTGCAGTTTCATATACAGGGCACCATCATTCACAACATACTGATGAAGAAGCAATCTTTAATTCGTTAATGTGATTAAAACATTCTTCAGTGAAATGATATTTTAATTCTTCAGACCATGATTTAATTGAACTTATAGCCTTGCTTTCCCTTCTTCAATTATTATTAATTCATCTGCTCGTGTTTGTTAGCTCTTGTCCTTTAAGAGTGTTGAAAGAATCTGATTGTCTTGAACGTATACACATCCATTTGTTTTCTTTTTTAACATCAGTGTTGCAGTGAACCCAGCTGATTTGTGTCAGTCACAGACCTTTGACTTGCAGATAGCCATACATGTTGCCTTGAAATGCATAGGCTATCCTTTAACCTTAGTGTAAGTCTGCAGGAGGTAGCAGCTTTCAGTACTGGAGGAAATGTGTACGGTTTCCTGTGAGTGTATATAAGGGAGCAGTACCCTAATGCTGAGCAGTGTTCTTAGATCTATCCATATAGCATAACTACACAGAAAACGTTACTTAGGCAGTGGTTATTGCCTATCTTGTACAGTTCCTTTAATTTTGCATTTATGATTGATTTGCCACTTAAGCAGAGTCTCTTTGAATACCTGCCTTGCTACCAGTGAGATCAACAGATTGCTCACACAGCTCTATACCACGTGCAGGGCTGTTACTTACAGGGGAAAAGCTTGATAAGAAAAGATAAAGGTCTCTCCATCTTCCTGTATCTCGCTGTTTCGTGATAGGGAATAAGAATTAGAAGCTGTTATTATCAGTGTGATTTAAGTCTAGTTGTAGTTAATGATCAGCTATGTTAAGGAGACATAGATGCAGTTGTTTTTGTTGTTTTTTTTTGAAAGGCTCTAATCTCATTATTGAGAGTGGTATGCACGGCTTCCCCTTGCACAGGAGCGGTTCTTCAGAACCTGGCAAGGCAAAAAATCTCATTCACCCTAGATTTCATAATGTATTTAAATAATAAACTTCTTGTTTTCTTTTTCCACAGCACCATATTCATTTGTGGGCGCATGTGATAACTATTTCAGAGAAGAGATTTTTTTACTGGTTTATCTGCCTTGGTTGGAAGCATAGGCATGCTGTAGATGGAGTAAAACTGCCAGAAGTAGAATTGAAATCCAAGGCACGTTGAAAGACAGAGCGTAAGAGCCAAGGTTTTAATATTCATGTTTTCAGTGTGGCATTTGTGGTAAACCATGGGCTGTGTTTTTTCAGTTCAAGGTAGAAAGAAGGAGCTGGCTGTTTTTTAGTAGATGAGCTTGTTCTAAATGGATTTTGAATCGTGGTACCAACACAAAGTGTGATTTTGTGTCAGGATCAAATACTGGAGTGATGCTCGTGCTTTTAGAAGGCAACCTTTACAGGTGCACACAGGAACATCTGAACTTGTCTGATGCTTCTCTAAACAGGCGGGCATTCTTCCATGGCAGCAGGCATGGCCTGAAGTGAGATTAGAGTTGTGGGTGTTGATCAATGGCCATTCCAGTTGGCATTGCCCAGCACTGTCTGTATGTTTCCCTTTCTTCATGCCTTCCTTCCTTGAGTTCCTTTGTGCAGGACCTACCAGGATGGTTCCAGTGAGATTAGAGAAGGAGACTTGGGATACTGCTTTATCCAGGAGAAGCAAGGCGAGAAGACAGGCCTTGTCCTAACCTGCTTCTGAAGAGACAGAGCAAACACAGCTGTGGTTTCAAGTTTGAAAGGTGGCAGCTGCTGTGACCAGTCAGTTTCTGTGGACTGGATTTTTTCACAGCTCTTTACTTTAATGGTCAGGATACACTAGAGTTGCTAGAGTGATAGTGCAGAATGTTTCTTTGAACCATCAACATCCCGGATAAGAACAACCTATCCACTGTCAGACAGACCATCAAAAACAGAGCAGCAGTAATGAGCCATCACCACCTTGGGTGCCAGCTAGCTTTAGACCTGTGGGCACTGGAACATGGAATGCTTCTGAGGCAGATTTGGCTTGTTCCCGGGTTTCACCAGTGCTGTCGTTTGATCTCCTTTTATAGTTTTTCTGGAGGTGATTGTGTTCCCACTTGAGTAGTTGGTTTTCCTCTGCTAACCCTGAAGTGCCTTTCATCATCTCCTTTTTCTGACACAGGAAGTCTCAATCAGGCAGTAGCAGCTATTCTTCTTATTGCTTGTTTTGGATACAGTTACAGGTCACTAAAATTAAGTACTGCTTTTATCAACTTTGGATTACTGGACCTGTAGTGCTTTTCAACCAGCAGGACATGATGGAAATGTAGGTCAGTGCGATGAGTGGTTCTGTGAGGATTTACTCCTTGCGTTTTCTTTGGCAGGTGCATGCTGACCAGATGCCTCACTGCAGTGGTAGTACAACAAGCTGAGCAGGGCAGTTGAAAAACTGGAGGGAGGGGAAACCATCCAGATGGACCTGGACAGGCTGGAGAAGTGGGACCATGTGAACCTAATGAGGTTCGACAGGGCCAGCGCAAGGTGTTGCACTTAGGCCAGGGCAATCCCTGGTATTCATACAGACTGAGGGGAGAACTCCTGGGGAGCAGCCCTGTGGAGAAAGACTTGGGGGATCTGGTAGAAGAAAAGCTGGATATGAGTCAGCAGTGCGCACTTATAGCCTGGAGGGCCAACTGTATACTGGGCTGCATTTAAAAAGGGGTGGCCAGCAGGGAGAGGGAGGGATTGTCCCCTTCTACTCAGCTCTTGTGACGTCTGGTTTTACTCTGGTTATGAGACCTGCGATCTTGTTAGTGATGTTGTTTCTTCAGGTGTTGTAAGTGAATTGATGGTGTCTGTGAAGCGACACACTCAGGCTGGGGTGTGGGCGTCAGTGCATCGTGCTGTGCCAGAGGCAGATCAGGGAGCAGGAGGCCTGCAGGTAGGGAGTACTTCAGGAAATGAATGGCTACTTGTTTCTTGCAGAGAAACAGTTAGCAAGTATAAATGTCTGGGTTTTTATAAAATGTAAGAGGGAGAATATAAGCTTGAGGAAGGTCTGTGTGTGGTGGACTTGAAAGCAAGTTGTCAAGGGAGCCATGCTCCCTGTTTTGCTGATAAAATGTATAAGTGCTTATGATAAAACGAAGACAGATGGGAATTGGCTCTGTTATATGAAAAGTCATGAAAGATGCAACACTGGGAGAAGGATCATTGATGGATTAAGTGTGAGGGGGTTCATGCTTGTCTTTAGATTGAAGACCAAGTCACAGCTGCAGAATCCTTATGGGTTATGATTGCTGGATATAGCCAGGACTTTGATCTGGAGGAAGTGACAGCTATAACACTCAAGAATACATTGTCAAGGTGTAAAGTGCAATATTGATGTCTGCTTTCAAGCTATTCTTTCTTGAAAAATTAAGGATTTTTTAGTTAATGTAAGAGTTTCTCGATTCTTTAACTATCACCTAGTCCTATGTCAGTAAGGCTTTCATTGTAAATTGCTAGTTCATTTTGATTTTTCTTGAGAAAAGACTGAAGAGAGCACCTCTCTTTAAACTATCACTACCACTAAAAATGTCTTCGGTGCTGAGAGATAAGAGGAGAGATGGGATGTATTACTGTAATAAAAACCTTTGTTACTCAACTGTATTCTTCTTCTATTTTCAATAGATCCTAATTATCTCATGGCTAATGAACGCATGAACCTGATGAATATGGCAAAACTGAGTATCAAGGGGTTGATCGAATCAGCACTTAACCTGGGCAGGACGCTGGACTCTGACTATGCACCTCTTCAGCAGTTCTTCGTTGTGATGGAACATTGCCTTAAACACGGCTTGAAAGGTAACCTTACTTGAGAGGAGTCCTCCTGGCCTCTTTGTCTCAGCATAGGAGCAGGAGAACAATACTGTTTTAAAAGTCTGGCTTGATATTCAGCAGAGGTTGAGCAAGGCATCTGCGATCACAGGTGACTTGACAGGGTGCAGAAAAAGAAGAAAGTCTGCTGAAGGTGTAATGCTGCAGGTGAAAAACTCCATTGTTGCAACTGCTTGTCACTTTTAAAACAGCTTTTCTGATGTTACTCAAGTATAACCAAGTCATCAGGGCTGAAACAGCCTCCTCATCAAACTCATGACTCCATTTTTTCTGCATTCCCTCAAAGGGGCAGTGCTTCTTTTGCTGGAAGAGGAACTGCAACTCTGAGGTGTTCTATTAAAATGAGGATTTTTATTTATTGCAGCTAATGTCTTGTAAGCTGCTTTTTTAAATTGCAAACATAGCATATATTTAACTATGAAACATGGAGTTACAACTATGACTGCGAAGGTCTATGCTAGTTTTCTTTATTTGCTGCCCCTGCCTTGAGATGAAAAGTGGATGATACTAAACTTCCCCTCAGGACCTGTACGTATTTCCTGTGGTGCTTTCTGAAAAAGCGTCATTCAGCATTACACATGGGCAGAGTGATTCCTGTGCTGGTTAACATAGTTTTGCAAGGGAGAGGTGTCCATACTCTTCAACTTTTGTTGTTTATCTATCCATTTGCTGATGACAGTACTGTTGGTTTTAAGCTAGCTGAGTTCTCTGTTTCCTTACTGCTGCAAATTAGTTTCCAGTTTTAAAATATAGGAATCACTGGAAACCTTCTCTATGCATCCTCTCCTCCTTCAGAAAAGCCCCTGGAAACTACAGAGGAGTAGATTCAAAATGATGTGGTTCTTTTCCTTGTAATGCGATAGTGAAGGAAAATTATTGTGCACATGTTGGTTGTAACTCAGGGTCAGTGACAACATCCTAGGAGAAACTTTTGCCTCTAGCAGCAAGTCTGGGTTTCTGGCTATTACCGGGTGTTGCCTTGCATTATTTGAGTTGTATAAAACTATTTTTGGCATTTATGTTAAGCCCCTAGTGCTTTATTTGAATGGTGTCAGTAATTGCCACTTTTGGTCATGAGAAATAATCTCTTGTATGTGCTCAGTAGCAGTCCCAGTAGGTTCTTTCTGTCAACAGTTCATTCACTTGTGATCATGTTTGAGTATGTAAATAATCAACGCAGGCTTAATGGACTAATTTTATGTATTTTTCTTTTTTAGCCAAGAAGACTTTTCTTGGGCAAAATAAGTCATTTTGGGGACCTTTAGAACTAGTAGAAAAACTTGTTCCTGAAGCTGCAGAGATTACAGCAAGTGTTAAGGATCTCCCAGGTCTGAAGTAAGTACAGTCTTTTACTGCACAAGTACTTAATACATTATTTTTTGTTGTGAGAATGGTCCTGAAGAAGAGAGGGAAGAACAGATGTGATCTTCAGGAATCCATCTGCCACTCACTGCTTATACAAATAGCTCGTTACCCATAGTTAAGAAACTGAAGGAAAGGAAGAATATACTCTTCTTGTATTAAAGGGTCTTATGGACAGTAGTACATATATTGCTAGCACTAAATGAATGACAGTAGGTCTTAGGAATGGAGTGAGCCTTTACCAACCCACTTTCTGAATCTAGGCTGAAGGGAAAGGGAATTGGAAGGAAGGTGGTTACAGGTTAGGTGTTTTCAAGCCTGATAGAGCTCATTTTTCTTTCGAAATATATTAGATGAACCTGTGAAGTTTGCATGAAAGGAAGGCTCATGGAGCTGGAGAAGATACTAGCTTTTGCTGAAGAGGAGAGAAAAGAAAACTCTGTGAGGATATGTTGCTTCTGGAAAAAATGCACAGTCATTTCAGATATCACATTCAGATTTGCTTAGTCCATTGCTAAAAAGGAATTGTTAGTGTGAAGGCTTTCAGCCTAGGAAATAGAAAAGAGATTTGAGGAAGCTTTTGTATGAATGACAGGACTAAAAATCAAATGTTCTTTGCTCAAAAAAGAGTTAAATACGTTCAATAACAGCTCATTTCAGTTTAGTGTTTAGCTGTGTACCTATGGAAGAGTGCTTTTACTGGAGAACTGTGCAGGAGTCTGCCTGGAACAGCTCACAGGACCAGCATGGGGTGCTGGGGGAGTTATGTCACAGCTCCTGGTATCTCTTCTTGTAAGAAAATACTGGAATACTCTAGCGTACTATAGAATAAAAGACAGATTTTGAATAATTCTCTAAAACATAGACTTAAATACACACTGACTCTTTGGAAATGAAATGTCATGTGTTAGTTGAGGTCAAGAAAGACCATGAAAGGGAATAATGAAGATGACTTCTATGTGCAATTGATACTTACGCTAGTTAAGGCTAGAAAATAAATTGTTTTACTTGCTGTTTGCTGTAAGACTACTGGAGATGGAGAAGAAATTTCCTTCTATTTGGGACACTGTTCAACACAGGGGATTTATACCTTCCTTTGGAGCATCTGGTACTGGCTCCCAGCCACTGTGTCAGGGTAGGTGAGCCAGAACTGTGGTGCATCGTATCAGTTCTCCATATTTTTAAAGCTTTGTGCCTCAGATGATCTGGAGAAGCAGAGGGGGGAGGACTGAGGCCGTACCCTATTGGATCCTGTGAATGTGTAAATGAGCAAAGTACTTGAGCAGCAGTGAATTTCTGCTTTCAGTTGTCTTTACGGATTCTTAGCAGGCTTATCACGCCTGAAGAAGTGATGCTTGACCATCAGCACTGAGCTGAATTATACACATATTCTGCTGACTTGTAAAAACTGAATTTGGGTTAAAAGGTGGTTTATTGAAGCAGCTGATTTCTGTGTGATAGTATCCAGCTAGGGTGAAGTCAGGAAAATATTGCTACTGTGATAACAAATACATTATGAGAGAAGGAGCAGTTGCGTAGGTAATTGCTAAATGTTCTCTGAAGGTCTGTTCAAAACCAAATCATTCTAAGATTGTATGAGAATCCTGTCTGTAACTGCTTATACTTACATACCTGGTATATCCCTCTTTTCATCAGTGTCAGCTGTATCTTAAGATGTAGAAACTTGAGACTGAATAGGATTTTTAATGCTGTTTGTGAGTGTGCTTTACAGTACATGTGTAATTATGTTGGTTTTGGCCTTTGTAGGACACCAGTGGGTAGAGGAAGAGCTTGGCTTCGCCTTGCTCTAATGCAGAAGAAACTTTCAGAGTACATGAAAGCCCTGATTAACAGAAAGGATCTTCTCAGGTGAGCCTTGAACTCTCTCTCAGATTTGGTTAGGTTCACTTCTGCCCTCTGTTAAGGTCTTTTTAACATGTTTCTTGTCCAAATGGTAAGGATATGTGTACTTCTCTTGAGAAGCGGTAATGTTTGTGAAACATATGGGTTTTATCCCAGGGAGTAAAAATGCTTGATTTTCTTTCTTTATTCAGGAATGGCAGTGTTTTCCCCCTTACTGTCTCAAATACCTATTAGAATAAAGGGATCTTGTGTCCAAAGAGGCAGTTCAGTTGAAAAACTCTTACAGACAGATACAGCATTCTCTGTTCACAAGACCTTGGCCCTAGTTTTATTTCTGACCTTGTCACTTTATCACCATCTTACTTGTAGAAAGTCATTTTACTCTGTATCTTTACCACTCATAAGAACAGCAAGAACTATGTAAATTAGTTTTAAGTCCACAGTTTTGAACTGCTGTGTTTGTGTGAAGTAGTGGAACTTAATAAATTTGTTGATGCTTCTTTACTCAGATTTTCATTGACTGTTTGTGCTTGATGTAGCTGATATTGCATTTTACTTTCCTCTGGAAAATGTGGCAGCATGTGTTTGGGAAGTATTTAGTGGAATAGTAGAGGTATGCTATTAATAAAACTCTAATGTTAAGCCCATTCTTGAGTTTTCACTGTGCTGTACTTCTACTCAGCATTCACGCTTACTTTGCATCACTGCTTAACAGTTGAGAGTCCAGATCTCCTACTTAATGGGTCTTTGTCACCTAAAAATGTACAGTACTGAGAGATGTTTGGTCAGAGCAGCAGCACACTTTTGTGCGAATTACATGAATTATTGTTGCTTGAGTTTTCATTGTCTGAACTTTGCATTGCATTGTATGAAATACTAGGGAATGCATCCTAGTTGTCATTGTTCTAGTTGACTTCTAAAGGACACAAAGCTTGTTTTCTCTCTTTGTCCAATCTGTAGTGAGTTTTATGAGCCTAATGCGCTGATGATGGAAGAAGAAGGTGCGATCATTGCTGGTCTCCTCGTAGGTTTGAATGTCATTGATGCCAACTTCTGCATGAAAGGGGAAGACCTGGATTCACAGGTAAGTGTTGCTCAGTTAATGTTTTTTTCTGTTCATTTAAATTGGAAAAATTCAACTTTCTGTTATCTCTTAAGACCATTTTTTTACCAGCTCACTTTCTCTCACAGCATACTGTTGCTTGAACTGGTTCATGTTTTCCTTCATTTTGGATAGGTTACTGTTATAATTAATCCTTGTGATAGAGTACGTATTGATGTTTTAACTAAACAACCTTAAACTTTCACAGCTATGAACAGTGTTTAATCTTATAAAAAGTGGTTAACGTAAAATGCAATTTTTTTCTCCTAGGTTGGAGTTATTGATTTCTCAATGTATTTGAAAGATGGAAACAGCACAAAAGGCAGTGAGGGGTAAGCACATGAGCAACTGTCCAGCTTGTTTCTTGATGTTTTGTTTTCAAGTATCTCAAGTTAACCTGCAAGCTATTAAGTTTTTCACTAAAATGCTACTTTAGGATTTGTTTGTTGCTTTTTTTCATAGAGAACAAATAGTTCATCTATGAAAATGCATAATGTATAAATAAGACGTTGGAAACAATGGGAGGTAGAAGGGCTGAGGAAAATCTCCTGTCCATTTAAGGTGAAAATGCTTCAAAAATGGCCCTTTGAGTTAAGTCTGCCATTCTTGAAAGCATTTTCAATAAGCAGGCAGCTTAGTAACCCTTTTTACAGGTTGTGTATCACAGGATAGGAGTTGTTTTTTAGCACCAGTTATTTTTTCAAAAATAAATTCTGCAGTTGGAGATGACCATAACTGTAGTAATAATACAGAGTACTTTTGTCAGCATATACGAATGTGGTTATGCAACATTCAGTGCAAGAGGGTGAAAAATGGAGTGTGGGTATGCTGATACATGGATCAGGTACTGTGATTTATTGAGGCTTTGAAGAGTATTTCTTCTTCTCAGAAGGTTCTGCCACTTCAAATTCAGGTATCTTTTGAATTATACCTCAAGATCAGATGTTTTGGTTGAAACTACAGATGAAATAAATGCATTTATAGAGCTTTTCTTTATTTAAGATTTTGTGCTGAAATAGTATGCAAAATGCACTTTTATTGGCAGCTTTCCTTGAATCAAATTTGGTGAAGTAGTCCTTGTTCAATATAAATGTAGTACTCAACCAGTCTTTTTCTTAAAAGTACTGTTGCAGTGACTGAAATATCTGGCTTAACTGTTCTTTTAATGTGTCACAAGATGTCTGAACATAGTAATTGCAGCCTCTGTGAAGCTGGAGAACAGTAACTGATGAGAAGAGCATAGACTGCAACTCAGCTTTGCTGTTTTGCATGCCACATGCAGATTCATTGGGACTTGGGATGTTTGGTGCCATGGTGGATACGTGGGCTTTATGGCCACGTTTCCTTTTAAACCTTTTATGGTGTCTCTTTATGTTTATGCATTCAGATACTGAGGTTTGAAATCGAAGAGAAACTGTACTATTTCGTCCTTTCCTTAGCCTTTAATGCTGCATAAGTGTTCAGAGCAGAAGCTTGTCTCTGTTCTGCTGTATAGTATGGAGCTGGGCCAGAAACCCATGCAGGACAATTAGGGTGGAAGATGTAGAGGTACATCATCCACCTTCAGTGCCACACAGTCAGGTTTTTTAGGTATGAAAGACCTACACTCAGGCTGAACTGAGGGTATTTCTTTTTTTCCAGAGATGGTCAGATAACTGCTATTTTGGACCAGAAGAACTATGTAGAAGAACTTAATAGGCATTTAAGGTAGTACATGATTTATTTATTCTTTGTTATATGGGATAGTGCAATGGGAAGCACATTTTTTAAAAAGAAGGAATTACTGATGTGCTTTTGTTTTGTTTTGTTTTTCCTCTTCATCAGTGCTACAGTAAACAACCTACAGGCCAAAGTGGATGCATTAGAAAAGTCCAACACTAAACTGACCGAGGAGGTAAGTGTAATAGGGAAGCATCTGACAGTATGACCTTTTGGAATTAGGAACTGAGAAGGTAAAGGGAGGATTTATTTTCAGAATTCTGGTGTATTTAGTGATACCGTGTTAAAGTTGAAACAGAAATAACTGAACCGTTGAGAATTTAGCTAACTGCCACTAACTACATGTGAGGTGGAGAACTGCCAAATGTTTATGTTCAAAATCAAAAGTTGTTGGATCCGCTTTTTCCTTCTGAAGTCTTCTGAATGCTTTGTTTCTTGGAAAATGTCTTAGAATAAATTATACAGTGGATGTGTTTTGAAATGCCATCCAGCTGAAGTAGGTTGAGATGCAGATGTTTCTAAACTGTTCCTTTTGACAGATGCAGAAGTTTTACTACCCTGTTAAGGTATTATCTTGCATGCATCAATGACTCTTCCTCTAGTCTGTCAGAATTTGCAAGATGTAAAGGAATAAAATAGTATATAAAAACATTGTTCACTCTGAACATGGAAAGGCATTGGTACATGAGTTGTAGGTGTAACCTATATCTTAAAATTTGTCTTGCAGTTTATCAGTAATGGCATAAATGTGATAAAATTATTTTTAGTTATGTGATGTGTGATAACAGTAGGTCTCATCCTTAAGGTTTTATAGTGTCTCTGTCAGCATG
This sequence comes from Odontophorus gujanensis, assembly GCA_013399175.1. Taxonomy (NCBI): domain Eukaryota; kingdom Metazoa; phylum Chordata; class Aves; order Galliformes; family Odontophoridae; genus Odontophorus; species Odontophorus gujanensis. Next base: position 436,102 of record VXAB01007897.1, read on the forward strand.
TCACTTTGCTCAGCAGAATGATTTTGATTAGAATATCTCAGTGCTCTGGCAGTACAAACATGAAATAGAAATGGTTTTTTTTTGCTTGTTCACTCTCATCAGAGAGGTATGTGTGTCTGCTTCTGTAACACCTTCTCTAAAGGATGTGTTCCAAATGATGATTAAAAAAAAATTACTTTTTGCAATTGAAAAGGATTTTTAAAAGGTGTCCTCCAGCAGTGTTTCTCAGTGCTGATACAATAAACGGCTTTTGATTTAGTACCATCCATATTTGGATACTTTGTCCATTAATCATGATACCCATGTTGTCTGAAGTATTTATTGATTTATGTTTTTTAGTAGCTTCCATGTCTCTTAGTGAAGTCTACATGCAGTTCAGATTCAGAATTCAGTCGACACCGGAACATGCTGTGCCAACTGGAGCTGTTTGCAGGGCGTAGTTAATGAACTGTGTCACATTTCATATCCGTTTATGTATTTGGCATGAGCTGCACCAAAGACTGATACTTCTGTCAGGGTAGATTTTATTGAAATGAGGATTTGCACTGAGTTGTGTTAACCACGTGTTATGTAGAGTCTAGGACATAGTGACCTAAAGAACTTAGTAATGTTACTAAAAGACATGAACAGAATTACTCTAGGGAGTCTCTGTTGTAGTACCATTGTGATAGGTTTTCATTATTGGCTGGTACTTTTTCAGATGGTCTCTCCCTGTGCTGGGGACTGAATTGTATTTTTTCACTCGAAATTTTTTTTTTCTTACTGAGAATGTTGAAAATTTATGTTACGTGAGAATGAAAAGGAATACAGGATAATCTGTTTAGAGAAGAAAAGATCTGCTAAGTACATTTTTAATGTATTACTGATATTCTCTTGCTCATAGCTTGCTGTTGCAAACAACAGAATTATTACATTGCAAGAAGAGATGGAACGAGTTAAAGAAGAAAGTTCTTACATCTTGGAGTCCAATCGTAAGGTCAGTACGTGTAGGTGATGCTTGAACCCTTTAAGGAGAATTTTACATAGAATAGGTGTTTTGAGGATCCTTAATTTCTTATTTTATCTCACAAAAACCCTGTAATAAGTAACAGTGAGTCCAGGTGGACTTCTGCAGAGAGTAACAGATGGACCCTGGACGTAGTAAATCCTGCCTGATGGCAGCTTGTACACGTGCAGAGCTGAAAGCTAACACAGCACCTCCATGGCTTGCCAGGTGCTGGTGTCAGAAGGGACTGGAGGAAGGGTGATCTAACTGAGATGTGCCAAAAAAGCTCAGAAATATGAGTTTTGCTTTTTTGGCCTGAAATACTATCCCATTTGAAATCAAGGGGCAGGATGATAAAATATGCTACAATCTTTTCTCAGTTGATTTGTTGAGACTGAATCTGTTTTTAGTTTTAAATCCTGTAAGGCATTTTTTCTGAGATTTCTTAAATCGTATTTAGTAATTATCTAAGGTCTGAAAATCCTGTCTGTCCATTTTAATGGTAGGCATTGAATTGCACTGAGTGACAGGGATTTCTCATAAGCTACATGCTGCATTATCTGAATAGAGGCACTGTGTTCTGATAATTGCAGAATTTGGTTCCAAAGTGGGGAAAAACAGATCAGCAAATGTGAGAATTATTAATGTGTATCATTACATTGATTGAGTTTCTTCATTAAATTAGGCCACTAAAGACAGAACTGCAGATGGACAGGCACTGACTGAGGCACGAAAGCAATTAAAGGAGGAGACTCAGCTGCGGCTGGTAAGGACAGTGTGAGGTTGAAGCTCACTACAAGTGACTTTCTCTCATAATTACTGCATACCGGATAATTACTTTTCAACACACTTGACCAGGGGCTTATTGCCATTTTTGTCAGTCTACTTCAGTTTGATCTGAGACAGTCATTGATTGTGATGTTAATTTTCTGGCTCAAAATGGGCAGTGCAGTTGCTTTTACAGGTCTGACACATTCCCCTTGCAGGTAAGGATGTTGCCACTATCTGAAATGTTACTGAGTTACTCAAAACACATACTTAATCACTCTTTAAGGTTGGACTGAAGTTGTGAATTTTTTGTCCTTAATTGTGTGTTGAATCTGTAACTGTGGTGCTGTAACAATGCAGCACACTTCGGGGTAGTGACTTCGTTGCAAAAAGCACCAGTTTAAGGGTGGTTACATCACTGATAAGGAAGAAAGCTGACTGTGCTGTGTTTCAGGATGTGGAAAAGGAACTGGAGGCACAGATTGGGATGAGACAGGAGATGGAGTTAGCCATGAAGATGCTGGAGAAGGATGTTTGTGAGAAGCAGGATGCTCTGGTGGCACTCAGACAGCAACTGGATGATCTCAGGGCCCTAAAGCATGAACTGTCTTTCAAGCTGCAGGTAAGGAAAATAATTAAATCAAATGGAATGAGTTCCATATAAAAGTGGTAGCTCTTGTTCTTTTTTTTTTCCATGTCTGTGTTTGAAGAGTACTAGGTGTATACTAAGTTGTCTGGATATATACCATACATCTGTCTCGCTTCCTGTGCAAAATTATCCCTACCCACAATTTTTTCTTCATTTCTTTCTGTTTGATCGTGTAGAGCTGGCACTCTTGACGACTGCAGGTTAAATTTGATTTGTGTAAGAATCTCTGGGGAAGATAAGAATTCTGTAATGACACGTGCACTGATAGCTTTTTTGCCTTTTTCAAGTTTGTAAACCTACAGGGGAAAAAAAAAAGAAAGGAACAATAAACCTTAAGTGAAAAGAATGTTTCCCTACAAAGGTTACCTTGATAGGTGTCAAGATAACATTATCCGTGGCAGTAAAGCTAGGATTTTCTATATTGTGAGAAAGTACATGTGATGTAGGTATGCTTTGGGAAAGGGTGTCTCAGTAGTGAGCTTTCTTTTCTACTCTTCATTTAGGAGCTTTTTCTCAGGTGCTTGCATGACCTGGTAGGTGTTGATCAGTTCTGTGTTTGTTTCTTCATTTGCAGGATAGAAATGCAATCTTTGTTTTGCCAACCCTCTGGGATGATCTTGTTCTACTTCTTTGTTGGTGCAAATATTCACTTTTAAAGCTGCAGGCTCTTTTGTCCAGGTTCAAACAAAGCATTTAAACATCAGGAATCACGGGATTTGGTTCAGACTGCTTTCTAGGCTATGGATGTGCTCTGTAATCCTAGTCAGTTTTGTTAAAGTTTCATAAGGAGGGTATGAACTGCTGAGGGTCAAAACAGAAAGCTGTAGCATTTTAAGCATTTGTCCCTGGTGGGAGCTGAAAGAAGAATGCTGTTTGTGTGCTGAAAGTCTGATGGTAATTCAGAAATGTGCGCGTTTCAGTGAGGAAAGCATCTTCTGCTTTTTACGTTGTAAACACTGAGCCATTACTGCCTTATTTGAAATGTTTATGTTGTCATTACATACATTACTACATAATGACCAAAGCAGACTCTTTAGGACACAGAGTAGCACGCAGTGCGCAGAAACAAATCATAAAATAAACTATAGAACAGGAAAGCATTACTTCTGTGCTCTTTGAGCCAGTTGCTAGCAGGTACTGCATTACCACCACTTATAGGAAGCAGAACTGATTATGGTATTAACCTTCTGTGAGTCCAGATGTTGCCTGCACCTGTAGGGCAGGTTGTTTGGCCTTGCCACATTGACCTGGCGTTTGTTTTCTGAGCACCTTGTGTCTTAATGGCTTCTGTCTATTTCCTTCCATTTGCCACATGATTTGTACTTGCTTATTTTGGTTTTACTGAAACTTAAAAATCACGTTGCTACTTTTTGTAGAGTTCGGACATGGGAGTGAAACAGAAGAGTGAACTGAACAGCCGTTTGGAAGAGAAAACAAATCAGATGGCTGCTACCATCAAACAACTTGAACAAAGGTAAAAAATGAAACTTTTGCACTTATGCTGATTGTGTTTATACTAGTGATAGTGTCCCACTGAATACCATAGACCAGATGGGAACCTGAGTGCGCTGTTTAGCCGCTACTAAAAAGAGCGACATGAAGGGAGCAGGATTCAGTCTGAACAATAATGTTGTGACATGGTGTGAAGTGTTTTGCGTGTTTAGGAGAGCTTCCATTAAAAAAGGAATATACTACTAAAACAGTAAATCACATAGCAGCTTTGTTTATCTGTCAGCTGCATATTTGTATGTTATTCGGACATGATAAGACAATTACTATCTCTGCTAGTGCACACGCTGCCAAACATCTAAGGAAGTGCTTGACTGTTAATGACAGTATTGCAATGGGAGCAGGGAGGAGAAAGGTACAACAGAAGTTAGTCTTGGAGATGCATGGTTATTCCAGACCTTTCTGATACTGTTTTGAAAAAAATACTCCAAATTACCTGTTTTAAAAGCAGACAAATGATTAGGTCCCTATAGTTTCTGAGGAAGATAGTCTTGGCGGGGAAAAAAAAAACAACCCAACCAACTCAGATGAAAATAAGTCAAGGTGGTTGTCATTAGAAACTGGTAAAAAGTATCCTGTAGTTGTAACATCCATTTGGTCCCAGACAAGTTCCATCCTAATGGCTCTGTTGATTGGTGTTACTGTATCACATAAGTTGGATGACCTCAGCACTGAATTGATTTGAGGAGCAGTGCTTTTTCCCCCTTTCCCCTTTTTTCTTGTTTGGCCAAAGACTTCAGTCTCTGTGAATTGCCTTAACTGTAGTGGTAGCTCCAAGCCAAACCAGGGGAAGGCTTATGTCTCAGCAAGATGTTTCTGAAGTTAATTTAGTGCGTTAAACTGTTCATTAAGTAAACGTTCTCATTTTAAAGGTTTATATTTTGAAAGATTCTTAATGACGTAGGTCAGTTTGTTTGTAGAAAATTTGTATTTTATAATGCATTATATCTTCTCAGCTAATTGATGTGCTCTTTTTCTCTTGCTGTTCTTATTTTTTCCATTTCCTCTTCATCCTCATTCTAATTTACAGTGAAAAGGATTTGGTGAAACAGGCAAAAACCTTAAATAGTGCAGCAAACAAACTGATTCAGAAGCATCATTAGACATTTTTGTGTCTGGTCACCTCACAGCTGTGACATCAGAACTCACGAGGGGAGAACTTTAGAATTGCTAAAATCAACTGTTAAAATGTTAATTGTCACCTAACGTTGATTTGGATTTTGCTGAATTTTTAAAACCAGTGAGTTTTTCGTCAGAGATTTAGTTGGATATAAAAATTCCTAACTTTGCCATTTAAACTGTGTTTAAATACCAACGAGTTGGCCAATACACACCAGAAAAACGTAAGGAATGTGGCTCTGTACATCCTGGTGATGCATGCCGAATGCAGCAGCACAAGTCTTCAACATGTATGGATACTAGGTGCGTTGGTCAAGCCAATGTTGCATTGGCCAGCTCTGGAAAGTCAACTAGTTTTCTGTGTTACCCTTTTTGTGAATTAGAGGAGCAAATGCATCCCTGGAAGTTGTTGAAAGTAGTTGTGTGCATACCCCAAGCCATTACCCATTCTATTCTGTTTTGTGGGCTCAGCTCCAAGTCTAAGACAGATGGGCACGGCTCTGTAGCTCATCACCACAAAGACCAGCCCTCTTGTAACCAAGACTGCTTGCAACAATTTTTGCCTTAGTGACTTGGTGGGAAGGTGGGGGACTTATCCTTATTCCTTTAAAATTCATGTGTCCAGAATTAGTAGTTAGGTGTTTTAGAGTAACATGATAGAGAGTGGTAAGTTCAGTGAAAACCTCCTTATCTTTGCATTGCCTTCTACCTCTGCCATGAATCCCTCTAGACATATGTTGCTGTTCTTCCTTACTGAAGGAAGCTGAGGAGAGGTGTTTTGATAGGTCTCTCCTCTTCCTAGAATGGGAAGTTACATGTTTTACAACAAAAAAAAATTAAAAATAGAGATCTGATCTTTATACTCTAGTGTTTAAAAGAAACAAACAAACAAAAAAAAGTGCAGTGGTGGGGAGTGGAAATAGGAATTTGGTACTTGACCGCTCCTTATCTGAGTAGTTAGTGGTTTAAAAGGAAGAGCTGCCTTTTTCTATTACACTTCTTTCATTTGCTTCCACATTTCTGCTGCTCAATACAAACATGGAATTTGCTGATGAAAGAACAGCCGAAGCTTGGAAACATCTATGAATAAGAAAAGTAGTTATCATCCTAACACCCCAGTGCAAAACATTAAGCAATTGTAGTGTGGCCAGCTGTAAACTAATGTCATCTTTGCTGTGGCCACAGAAGCTCAAGGTGCTGGACTGTTATAGGCTTTACATTGCAAATGCTCCTAGAGATTTTTTTCTTTCAAGAAAATAACGTTTGGGGTTTTTCTGAGTAAAATTGAGATTTTTTTTTTTTTTTGCTCAGATGAGACACTTACAGAAATTATTTGGTGCCAGTTCCCCATTTGTTCTGTTGGATAGTGCTCCTTGGGGGCAGCAGGCGGCAGATGTGACTGAAATGCAACTGGGAAAAAATATCTACTGATCTCACTAGATAGATTTAAAAACCTCTGAGGCTCGGCCTAGTCCTACTACGCACAAGCACATACCACTGCTTAGCTTGTTTAATGGACTCCTGCACATAAGCAGACTTGGAGAACGGATTTAAATCTTCTAGCGATGCCCAAGTCTCATGCTTGAGAGTGTAAACTTAACCTTCTGTAATCTTTCACTAGAAAAGCATTTTAACTATTTGAGGGGGGGGGAAATGACAAAAGCTTTCATCAAGGTATCCAAGTAGCTATTTAGAATGGTTAACACCCCTGCCTCTCTCCTCAGATTTCTTCTGTAGAAACTGGGGTTTGGGCTCCTTTTGTTTGCTGTCACAGCAAAGCTAAAATAAGACAGAACTAAGCATCTGACAGTTTGATGTCAGGCCCAAAGGAGAGAAGCTTTGGTGTCTTAATGCCCAGGCACTTGAGTCAGTGTGACAGTCACTGGAAGAGACCAGGAAGATGCACTAATTCTAAATATAGTAGCTAACCTATGTTGCAAGTTCCAGCTACGTGTGTAAAGCTGAAATGTAACGTACATTAAAATCAAATTTGACTTAAAATTTTGTGTACTTGAGGTTTGCTTTGAATCTGGATAAAAGTGATGTTTTATGTTTTTCATCTAATGGCTGTAAACTGTAGTAATAGAATAAAAAAAAAATTGAAAATCAGAGCTTCTGCCTGGTTCACCTACATTTTACTTTTCTTTAAAATATTTTCCTCCTTCCCATTGTTTTTACCATCCCTTTTTTTGGCTATACCTTTTCACTGGGTTTTTTTATTTGTTGGTTGAAGTCGGTCTTCCTCCCCACCATGGCTTTTGTTTTTTATCACAAGTTCATGTGGCTCAAATCCAGATTGCGGCAGGCGGAGAAAGACCGTCAGTTGGCACAGCAGGACAACCGTCTCTTCAAGCAGGAGTTTGGGGACAAAATCAACAGCCTCCAGCTAGAAGTGGAAGAGCTCACCAGGCAGCGGTGAAGAGATCCTTTTCTCATTTATGTTCTGGGTTGTTCTTCCTGTATCTGGAAGAGAATGAGGCGGGTCAATCCCAAAAGGGGGAAGGAAGGGGCTGGAAAGAGATGAGTGGCATTTTAGGTGGCGGATGATGTTAATGCTAGGGAGGTAAAATGCTTTGTGAACTAGCAAGTCTTTTGAAGTTGAAACGTGAAAAATCTAATGGGAAGGAAATGCAAAAGAACTGAGTGGTCAGCAAAAGCCACAAGCAAAAGTACAAATCTGTATGGGGGTGAGTTATCAGAAACAGACTCTGGAACATCTCATGGATGGAAACGAAATGTCAAGATGTTCCTTTCAAACTTGGAAATTTCCGTGCATATTTTCTGTGGTTTGTGCATCTGCACGTAACCATTTCTTTGGGAACTGACAGTGCTGTAGATGCAGAAGGATGGAGATCACCACAAGCTTCAAAACCTGTTTGGGAAGCTTGGTTGATTCTTCATGTGCCTGGAGGTACTGTTGCAAGTTGACTTGCTGTAGAGGTCTCAAGTTATCTGAATATGTGCTCTGGAGTACAGTAAGGCCTCTGACTGCCATACAGACCTCTCTAAAATCTAGCATTACGCCAGACTTCTCACTGTAGTAGCATAAGCTTGAGCCTGAAACAGATAATTTGTTGTTGGTTGCTCATCATCGAGGATATAGCTTAAAGAAGTCTTTGCCTAGAGCTAACGTGTAAGAGTTAAGAAGCAAGGGAAACAATCCTGAGTGTTGGTATGATAAACTGTTGTGATTTTTGTAGTTGAAACCGATAGCAATTTTGCCAGTGATGACTAAAAAGTTGGAAGTCAAATGCAGGGATCTTAGCAAGAGATGTCAGTCTTCCCCTGCAGTGTCATCACTTCACCAGTGTTGGGAAAACAGATGAATCCTCTTATCATAAAGTGGCAGAGCACCTCTTTATCTGCAGACATAACGTATCCTCTGTTCTGCAGCAAGGTCGCTGGAGTGAACAGTGTGGATCCATTACTGGATGTGTTACTTTTTTTGGTCTCACATCCTGGCACAGCTGTTTCTGTCTCCTATTTCCAAAAGCTACAGTGGCCACCCACAAAGCCAGCAAATGGCTTTTATCAGAAATCTGTTCCACATCCCAGATGTGTGTGGGTGAGCTTAGTGATAGCGCTAGGTGTAGGTGGGGAATGCATTTACTGCTCGTGCATTTAGCACTATGTCAGTTTTACTGAATTAGCATAGCTGTCTGGGGAGGATGTTTTCAAACCAGTACGTTTATTGCATCGGTTCATTTTTTTTTTTTCTGATAACTGTCTTCCTTATGCTAATGAGGTGGCAGCATGAAAATAATGGTGCCTCCTTTACTGGGGGCAGTTAGTGATGTGAGATGCTAATGCGCTGAGTTGGCAGGGGGTGCTGAGTAGTGCTGCTTGAATTGTGTTCCTTTAAGAAGAAATGAGGCTTTGTGTGTTTTGGGTTGTTTCTAATCGAATTATAAACTTATCCCCTGATTGTTTTTCTTTTTGAATGCCCACATGGAGGAGGACTCATTTCTGGATCTAAGTTTCCACCAGCTTTACTCACTTCAGTTAGGCTACGTAGTTAATGAGGCTGCAGTCAAATGAGTTATTTAAAAATCCATTGGAGCACTGTTGAGACTAATGAGGGTAATAATGGAGAGATACATTTGTACTTAATGGAAATGAGGATTTTTAATGTTTTATAGTGTGAGTCTTGACAGTACATTTACCAGTTCAATTGATTTTGGAGCAAGGGTTGTTCCTTACAGTAGCTATCACATTTCTTTTCACTTCACTGGTAAAGACTACAGAAAGTGTAATTTTTTTTTTTGGTCAGGCAGAGCAGCAGAGCTTTCTGGTGCCCTAGAGTAAGGGGTCTGTGACCAGCAGCTGGATTTTGTCATCCTTTTCTTCAGGTTGCGCTGGTGGCCTCAGCTGTACTCATAGCTTGGTGTTTTTAGGGTTGCACAGGCTATCAGGTTTCTTTTCTCCAAAATGGTGCAAGAATTAGATGAAAAAACATTCAGATTCTCCATCCTGGCATTTTGTGGCTTTAATGCACGTTAAACAACTTTCTCCTGGGAAGCAGTTTTTAGCTCAAGAGTTAGGCTTCAATTGCTTTAGGGTAAGGAGAGGGTTAAATGACTTTTACACTGTAGAGGCTCTTGATGTTGAGTGTTATGAAACCTTTTTTCACAATTCCACCTTGATATTACAGGAGCCACCTTGAACTGGAACTGAAGCGGGAAAGAGAGAGATGGTCACACAGTCACCAGAGCAGACAAGGAAACAAAAAAGAGCCAAAGAATTGGTTAAAACCGGTAATGGGACTTTTTTTCTTCTTGGCTTATATTTCGGTTATAGTTTCACTTTGTTCCTTCTTTCTTCCTGAGCTTTACGAGATATTAAATGCGTATTGTTAATTTGTCAGAGCAAGATGAGTTGTGGAACATTTTTTGCACACACCAAATGAATTTCTGGTTGAGTTGCAAAAAAAATAAAAAAAAATTTTAAGCATTACATTTAACTGCAGAACAGATTTCCTCATCAAGGCTGGGTACCTGACCAAATCTTGACTGTGATGAGGACTTCCTTCAATAGTTTAATAAAGCTAAGCATAACACAGCAAAGGAGATGATTAAGCATTACATCTAATGAAAAGCAAGCTTGCTGACTTCTTATTTTTGCATCATAAAAAGGGAAATTCTCCTGGAAAAGCAGTACAACTTGAAAAACAAAATTATCTTTGGAGGGTATCGCAGGTCTTGCAGTGCTTTTAGTGCATTAGAAAATTGTCTGTTTCTTTCTTTCATTCTTTCTTTCTTTCTTTCCTTTTTTAAAAAAGGCAAAATGAAAAAGGCAAAACGAAGTGGTAATCTCGAGTAAAGCTGATAGTTCCCAAGTGAAACTCCCTTTTTAGAAGTAATTTGCCTTTGAAAGTGAAAATCTGCCCTCCAGCTAATTCTGTAAAATGAAAGAGGCTCTTTTGCTGAGAACTAGCAGTTATTTAGGAGAGTGAAGCTCATGAATTTGAGAACTGTGAAATAATGGAGGTGGTTTCCAAAATTCTGACGTATGTTGTAGCACTTGAGACTTGCTTTCACTGGATTCCCCTGGGCTGTTCCTTTCTGTGTTTTGTTGGTTGGTTTTTTTTTCCCCTTTTCCACAGTCAGTGTTCTGTGAAGTTGCTTACACATCGTGATAAGGATCTGCTTTTCCCTGCTGCTTATGTGACAGTGTGTCAGTGGGTGTGGGAGTGGCTGGTGGCAAGGGGGAAACAGTGAGATCAGTATTCTCCAAATACAAAAGCAAAATCTCCCTCTGCAGTGTCAGTAGCATGGCAAAGGTGAACTCTTTGTGAACACGTTAATGTGGTTTGACTGACTGATAAGTCCTTTTTGGCAGGATGGGAAGCTCAAAACCCAAGAGGAAAATGCCAAACTGAAACAGCCCCCAAGAGAAGAAAACAGCGTCCTGCAACACAAGTATGGAAGAAAGTACATCTCATTTTTGCCTCTTTTTCTGATTCTTGCTCCCTCTTCTCTGATTTCTTTGCTGCTGATGGGAAGTTTGGAATAGCATGATTTCCCTGGCTGAAAAGCATTTCAGCCTCCTGCCCCATTGTTAAAGTCTCTCTACATTTGAAACTTAAGATTTATTTTTGAATGTGGAGATAAGTTTAAGAACAGATAGGGAAGTGCTCTGTAATGAGTGCGTTGCTTAGAGACAGCAGCAGCCTATTTGAACTACTCAATGTCAGTGGCAATAAGGAGTGCTCTGACATTGTGCTGAATGCCAATAAAAAGGTGACTAGAAAAGTTTTGTCTTAAAAATAGTGTAAGCTCTGTTCAAATCTTCTTATTTGGATATTAAAAACCTTCCAGTCTTGTGGTGCTTTTTTGCACCTATTTCACAGTAATAGGTGCAAAAAAGACCAAGCTATGAGCATTGGTCTGCCCATTTGTCTGGAAGGCTTCATAACAGCAGAACATAATCATTGCCTGTTCCCAGATCTAGGGGATCAAACATTTTTCAGTCATAAGTTTACAGCTAGTTCTAAACTGTGTGTACTGTCTGAACTGCTTTTTTCAACCTTCATGCTCCTCTTTTTTTCCTGTTCTTCTGAAGTAATTTTACAAGCATTTCCATTTAGCCAGGAGTGTGCTGCCTGGCTCAGCTAGCAATATTCATTCTACAGCACCAGTCAGTGCTGCCTCTTTGCTTTCCTGTTTGAGGAAGCTTGCATGTGCTTCAGCTCTCTTGTGTGAGCAGGCTTGGCAGTGTGGTTTTGAAGAAATAAACCAGAAATCACTGCAGATAGGATTTTAAAAACGGGATGAAGAGTCCTCTGATAATCCCTGTGTTTTTCTCAATAGTAGCAGTGTGATTCTGATGCACTGGCTCAAACTGATGATGTTTTTCTCTTGTAGGTTACAGAATAGCACCCAGGAGGAGCAGGTTGGTGATGTCTTTTTTTTTTTTTTTTTGCATTTAAATACTAGCAAGTGTGCTGACAGAGCTCCTGGGTCACTGCATCATCTTCCCTGCTGCAAATATCCTGAAGTTTGTCCTTCAGGCTTTGCCTTCATAAAGATTTATCCCTGTAGAGTGTGTAGCAGCGATGTGGATGGATCTCTAGTGGAAAAGTGCTGCTTATCTCAGTAGAAAGGCTTTTAGTTGTCAGCGCTGCATTTGTTCGAGTCAATTTTGTTTCCTCAGAAAAACTGTTATTTTTAAACTAACAAATTCTTTTGTAATTCCTTTGCCCCGTGCCTGTTCTGGGTTAGCATCTTAAAAATGACAAGGAAGGCATAATCTAGTGTTTGCAAAAATGGCAGTGTGTAACCTCCTTGGTTTGGGTTAAGGTTTTGCAAGTTCCTGTGTAGGCTACAGTGAAGGTTATTTGTTTGTGTTTGGTTGGTTACTTCTGAATATGTCAGATTGACCCAAGTGTGTTCTTTCTCCCCTGGGTGCCTGACAAAGCATGGCTAGAACCACCAACTCTCAACAGGATGCTGCCATGCTCATTTAGTCCTGTCCACCAGTAATTTCTTCCTCCATCACCAATTATTCCTGGTGAAAAAATATATTTTGTCCCTCCCCTTGCTACTGGGCCAGCAGTCTCTATGTAGGCCTGTAAACAAAGTCGCATGGTCCTTGGTTTGCAGAGCTGTACCCTGCTTCCCAGTCTGCCCTTGGAACTCCGGTGAGCCTGCTGGGCTGAGTGTTGCTGCAGAGGAGAGGGTGATTTCTCAGGGCTCATGCCTCTTAGTTGATTTTGGTTACCTCTAAGTGGTAACCAAATGAGGGACAGCTAAAGGTAGTACCACTTTTACAGGTACTCTTCAGATTTTAGCCAATGCATCTATCCTGCAAATAGATGTGTTAGTCCTGTGTGTCTGCCTGGTGTGTTGTGAGAAAGAGGACTTAAAAACGCAACAATGTGAAATCTCCATCCCTGTTGTAAAATAAGGATCAGCCACAGGGCTTTGCTACCAAAACCATGGAAAGCAGGGAGTAAAACAGAATGCCTTGACTTTTATCGTGGGTTTAGGAACAGCCATCAGGACCTGGAAATGCTCAGATCTGCCAGCTCTGCCAGGAAGAAAGCAGCCAAAGCAAGAAGAAGGTAACTCCAAGGACTTAGATTGTCATCTCAGACATGTGGTGAATGTGCATTTCCTCTTATTTACATTTTTCATGAGATGGTCAAGGTGGTTTCCCAGGTTTTCCATCTCTGAGATGGATTAGAAGCAAGGATTGTTAACACTTGCTACTTCACTTTCCTTCACTGATGCTGAGGAGCAGTTCCTAAGGAAACAGTCAGGGCGCTTTTAAAAAAAACTACCATCAGTGCAGTGAACATTCTGGTCTCGGTGTTGCTGCGTACTTTAGAGATGAACAAGCAGGTGTCATTTGGTTGTATTTTACCCCAGTTTACCTAACCTCCCAAGACTTGAACCAGAGGGCTTCATTGGGAAGCTGGGGACAAACTGGTCCTTCAGGCAGTGCAGGTGAGGCCAGCTTCTGTCATGCAGGGCTCTGACCTCTGCTCTCAGTTAGAGATGAATCAGTACCATGTTTCCAAATAGCCCTTGAAAATATCTAGGGGAAAACTGGGGAGCACAGTGAGGTCACCTGCCCTGGAGCTTTCAGACTAGTAACTGGTCTATCCACTATGTTTAAATGGCTGTAAAATTAATTTGCATCACTTGTGACAAAATACTCTAGCTGCAACTGGACTGAAGCAATTAAAACTTGAATGCTTCATTTTTGGTAACTCTTACCCACTTAAGTCTTCACCTACTCTTTGACTTAATGAGCTCCAGGGTAGCCTGGTGCTGAGCACAAGGACAAGTTTCTGGTCTTCAGAGGGGGCATCTTTCTCTAGTCCAGTAGAGGATTTGAATTAACTGAAGGTTATCAAGAAAACACTCAAGTTTGTTTTCATCACTCGTGTCATTAGTATCCTGTAATTTTTTCTGTCCTCTTCCTCCAGAATATCTGCAAGAACTGTGGTGGTATCTTCTGTGAAACCTGTTCAGCAAATGAGCTGCCCCTCCCGTCCAGTATTAACCCAGAGCGTGTCTGCAATCCCTGTCATAAGCAGCTCATCCAGCAGTATTCCACCAGTCCTGTGTAGGAGGCAGGCTGCAGAGTGTGGTGAGACCATAAAAATTGTTGTAGCAGGTGATCATCTCTGGAGTTGTTCAAGGGGAATTTGAAGACACTTACCTGTGTTCTTTGGAGGGGGGAAGCAGCTTTATGGTGTTTTAGTCAGAAGAGACTGTAAACAGAACAGCCTGGGCCTTCCCTGTACAGAAATCTGCCAGCTCTCTGACGTGGGCTTGTGCTGGGGGGAACTGCTTGAGGAATGTCACACCAAGTGGCCATAAGTGTGATCAAGCAGCCTCGTGGTTCTGCGAGAACAGTCCCCACCTGAGAGCCACGTGTCCGTGTGCAAGTCAGGAGCATGTCAAGCGGGGTCATGCTGCTGCTAAGCAATGGCTCACTGAAAGCAAAACAGCAGTTTTTTAATCCTCGCATCTGACTGCACTTGAAAAATACCATTTCCCCCTTCCCCGCTGTCTCTGACAATCTGGCTCAACTGTGCTCCTTCAGTGCCAGGAGCTCAGGTAACAATAACCAAAAGGAAAAAAACATTTTCTGACACTGTTTCTTTGACTCAGTCCTCCAGCAGTAGGCTTGCTAATCATTACCAAACAAAGATGTGAAATGATCCTGTATTTTTAGGGACTTTGGATGGGGCTAAGATTTTCTATTTTGGTGTGTGTGACATTGGAGAACTGACCCACACTGATCTAGCATGGAATTGCTTTAAGGCACCTCTGAACTTCCTGCTGGAGACCCTCACTGTGACTTTGTGACCACAAAATGGTGGTCAGTCCAAAGAACTGCAACAGAACATTCCATCCTGATGTTCTGCGGAACTAGGGTCCCCAGGGTTTAGTTACAAATCACCATTACACAGAGGGTTTAAAGCCACGTCTTCACACCTCTCTCCCTCATGAACACAAAATAGTAATACAGCTGTTTTTTCACTGGTTTTACATTAGATCAAAGTGAAAGTGAGATGAACTCAGCAGTGCTTTTCACCTTTAAGGTATCCTGATGGAAAAACACAGTTTAAAATCTTTCACAGTTTGTGCTACATCAATCTTTGTTGCCATGTTCTCAAGGACACACGTTACTCCAGAAAGCAGTGGTGACTTCCTCATAAAGCACACGCATCATGTCATAGTACAAAGCATAAACTGAAGCCTGCTTCAGACTTCAGGGCCACTGAATGTTTTGTAAACTATAGAAAATTGATGTATCTATGTGTGACAAAGGCATTTGACTTAAGTTTTATTAGGGGACAGTAGTTAATTCCTTGGAGGAATTCATTAGACTGGCTGAAACTGCACTAAAAACATATCAGAGTTGAGGTTCTTCACGTGGTTGGTGCTAGAGTTTGCTTGCTTGTCCTAGAAATTTTTCTCTTTCCTAGTTCCTTGTAGGCCTCAGTGTATTCAGTTGCCGAAGTGCTCTGCCTCCTGTCAGTGCCCTTCAGAGACAGAGCACTAAAGAAGGGGAATCAAGCTTCAGTTTTCCTTTTTCTGCCCTTCATGGTAGTTACCTTGCTGCTATCCTTTACAGTAGACAAGAAATGGTGAATAGCGTTGAAGTTTAAGAAGCCTAGAATTCAAGTGTGAGTAAACACTGCTTTCAGAGGCTGAAATGCCATAGCTAAGGCACAAGATACCAGATTTATTGTTAGTTTTGTGTACATGTTGTATACACTTAAGATTGCAGATTCCTGACTTATCCTGCAGGAGAAAGTCTGACCCAGGCAATTTCAGTGCTGGAGGATTAAACTGGAAACCAGGCACTTACTGTGAAGTAACTTTAATTCTGGTACCTCGAGCAATTTCACAGCTCTGAAGTGACAGCTCATCTGTGACCTCTACATAGCTTTCCACTGTTCAAGCAGGAGGGGCTGATGTTCTTGCTTGAAGTGAAGGCTGAGACGATCTTTACGTAGAAAGCAGGACAGTTCTTGAGCAGGTCCTTCACAGTTACAGTATGAGAACATCCCTTTACAGAGACAGCTGAAAACCCATCAAAATAGGGCTCTGAGTGCTGTAATTAAAACTGGCATTTGGAAAGGTGTGAGAGCAAGATGATGTTGGCTGTCAGTTGTCTGTGCTGACACGTGACTACTTTATTTCTTTGACTGGAGGGCTCTACTTTTTAGTACTGGTTGTTGTGCTTTGTGATGCTGCAAATGTAAGGCACATTTGCTCAGGTACTGGTGGTAATGCTGGATTTTTGAGTTTACACCCAGACAGTTGGACTGTGGGGAGCAGAAAGCAGTTTTTCTGATATTAATTTTGTTCTACATGCAATAATAAAAACTTCCATCATCTGGATCCTGTGTCCTGAGTGGTCTTTGCCTTCTGCTTTGGCTATGGCTATAAAAGTATTTCCAAACCAGTAGCAGATGCCAACAAAGAAATTAAAGACATGTGGCAAGAGGGACAAGGTATAAGCTGTGCCTACTGCATTCTCTGTATTGGGATCTTAGACCACTTGATTGCTGTTAATTGTCCACACTGGTGTTTCATTAATACTTTGCTACTGCTGTGCAGCTTGAAACTAGAACTGTTTGTCCTGCAGCATTTGCCATTCCTCCATTATAGTTTTTCTACCTCTGTGACAGACAATCTTTCTATGGCACATCAACACGTTTTATTACATGCTGTTACATAAATCCAAATGATATTTTATACAGCTTATCCTTGTAATTGAGCAGCAACTCTCATACTCGATCTTTGCTTCTACCCCAGGAATGCGTTCACTTCGACCTATGAGGAAAGGAGAGGGAAAAAGACAAACAGAAACCATCACTACTTCATTGCAGCTTATTATTCTCCAGTTCTGAAAGTGTATCACTGCATTTTATTTCAAAGTATTGCTGCCAATGCTGGAATTGTAGAATTGAGCATTGTTCCGAGAAGTGTCACCAGAAAGGTTAAGACACAAACAGCCTGTAAGGAAGAGTGCCATGTGCAGCTGAAATGTGTCACATAGGGAGCCAGAAACAATTCTGGGTGACACTCCGCCACTTCTATGCCAGAGACCGCAGCCAAATCAGAACTTCTACCAGGTGGAAACTAGGACAGCTTCAAGGGGAGGAGGAAAACGCAAGTGGAAAAAGCACTCCAGCACATTCCAGCAGGCTGCAGCTGCACCAGGGTGAGTTTCAGGGAGGTGGTGTGGTAGCTGGGTGGTGCAGCAACCTCTCTGCCAGCTCTGGCTGTCACCTCAGAAATGCACTGCTGCCCCTCTGCCATAGATATGTGTTTCTATCTGAATGCACAGTCCTGTGTGCCTAGGCTTGATGCCTGACCTCAGATTAGCTCTGATGATCAGCTTCAGTCACTTGCTCTAAATATTAACCTGGATGTTATCTGAAATTCAAAAGATCGAGTGTACTAAAAACAAAAAGGGAACAAATTAAAAGAAAGATGCACTCACCACATCTGAGATCTCAACAATGGTCACTAGTGGTGTCCTGCAGCCTTTGGCTGTTCCTTCAGGAATACTTCAACAGCACCAAACTCTAGGGATAAATATGGGAAAGGTATTTTGCATTCAGTGACTTGCAGATAAGAGTAATTTGGAAACCTAGTTTTCAGACAATCCTGTTGCACAGGATGCTACCAGTAGCAAGACAAGGAGAGCCAAAGTACCCATGGATCCATGTCTTGGAGCTGTGGAACACCCTTCCTCTTTACTTACGCAGCTGTGCCCTCTCCTTAGCCATTGCAGCGACTGCATCATCATAGCTCTCAAAATGCACGTCGGCTTCACCTGTGGCAACTCCATCGGAGTTGTATTCTATTAGGATCCTTCTGGGCCTCAGTGGAGCAAAAAACTGAAAAGAAGGAAAAACAGGGATCCAAAAGGTGAGTGCGGTAAGAAAGAATTAAGAGGAACACACCCCATTACCAGAAAAACGCCATATTTTTGCTCATAAACCACATCCAACCAAAGGGACTGAGCACTTGAGCAGCACAGGAGTCCCTTCCTCTCAGCATGGAGCTGTTTCATAGCCAACAACTAAATCTGATGCATACTTTTACTGCTACTTACATCTACTATGTCTTGGGCGCTAACTTGGGTAGGAAAACCCCTCACATGGACAGTACGTAGTGATGATAAGATGCTCCCAGATTGTGAACAAGGCCCAGAGCTTTCTGCTGCTTCGCTAGCTGGTTCTGTGGAATGGAGGAGAAACATTAACACCTGCAATTAACAATTCCCATGCATGAAAGTTGTAGACACCATGCTCCCAGCAGCAGACAGCAATAGTGAAATGAAGGGGCCTCAAAGAACTCACACAGCACAGAGCTAGACTCACCACTCTGTCTTTCGGCACTGGAGCCCCTGGTGTAATCCACCTCCCTTTCTTCTGCAGTGGATCCCATCTCTCTTCTCAGTCTTATCATCTCCTTGCGACTAGACAAATGCCTCTGCATTTCACGCTTTGTACTTATATATACTTCTATGTATCTAGGATTACAAGGAAAAGATTACATGGCACGCCCTGTACTTCCACAAAGAACTCAAGAATTCAAAAAAGTATCATTACTGTGCACAGTGTTTCCCTCTCTCAGCTCTGCTCACATGTTTGCTTTGATGGTGTTACAACTTGGGGTTAGCTGGCAAGCAGTAGTTTTGAAGAACTTGTTTAGACTGTAAAGTAGTGTCTATGAAAGCACTTTTCAACCTATAAAGAGAGGCACTCACTCCCATGCATAAACCCACACACCGTTAGCCAGGTTTTTCTGACAAGATCTTCAGTTTATGGTATTACATAAATTTCTTTTAGAAGTAACATCAATTGCTTACGTGCCAAATCTATTTTACTGCAGAAATACAGCACTACTTAAAAACATTCTCTCTTTCTTGCAGCAGCATGCATGCTTTTGAACAGCCTTATAAGAGATTCTTTTCCTCCAGTGCACTTCTGCAAATTGCTCTATCCCACTCTCTCCAGCTCTCAGATAAAAAAAAAAAAATTACTTAACACCAAAGCAGATGAATAAAGCAAGCAGACTGACAAGATGCACAGGGCCATACTAAACACTTCAGAGGAACCTAAGATTTTACTGCTATGAAATTGGTAGGATTAAATGTAATAAGGCGTGTGTCAAATGTGAATAAATTAATCCCAACTGGAGGGTAAGAAAGCATGTCAAGTCACTGAATTATCGGGCGCATCTACAGAACAGTGGTTTAACATGGGCAGGTGGACAAATAAATAACACTAAATCCAAGTATGAAATAGCAGGCAAAGCAGCTGATGTTAAGCTAAGAGGCAAGCTGTTAAGTCACACCACATGCTCTTATACAAAGTTCTTCTACCCTCAGTTAATCACAGCACAGCACCTACCTATTCTCTATGTACTCCTTATGCCTTAGTAGAGCTTTAGCTACCATTTCTGGTGCTGCAAACTGCACATAAGCTTCTCCTGTTTTTCTTTCTCCCCGGTAAACAAAAGTTATGTCAGTTATCCTCAAACCTATTGAGAGGATGGGAGAAAAAGGCATTTACATTATTAGGAACTTGTGTTATGGCTCAAAGACATCTCTTCCCTAACTCTTCTTGTTTGAAGAAATGAATCCAGCAGCTCCTACTCCCAGAATAACTGTTGACGTTGGACAAAATACATGCATACTTTTAACTTTTTAAAAAATTCAAAATTATTGGATTGACATTAGCTTTTACAGAAGCCTTAATTGCCAGTGATAGCCCTGCAACAGATCGATTTCAACTTTATTTAACTGTTGATGATAACCTACTGCCAGCAGCCTTCACATCTGGTATCATGTTGGCTGTCACTGAGCCTTAGTGCTGGAGACCATGCCCACCTGCAGTGGGAGAAACACCAGGAGGAAGAAGTGGTTTCAGCTTACTCTACAACCTAATCTCCTAAGAAACACTGATTAACTCTGCAAACACTAGGAAAGCATCTTTCCTATTAAGTGCATGCAGCAACCACGTGGCTTGCTCCAGCCCTGAGGGCACAGAACGCACACCCTGCTCAATAATTGCTTGGCTGGGCAATTCTGCAACAACTAAGGTGTAACTGGAAACAAGTTACCCAGAGAGGTGGTAGAAGCTCCAAATGAAGACATTCAAGGTCAGGCTGGACAGAGCTCTAAGCACCATTATGTAGCTGTAGGCGTTCCTGTTCCTTGCAGTGGGTTGGATTTGATAGCCTTTAAAAGTCTCTTCCAACTCAAATGATTCTATGATTCTGACTATTCACATGAACAAGCCATTATTTCAAAAAAAAAGAAACTGTAAGAACCCTCTAAACTTAGGTGCTACAAGTTTTAACGTTACCACATGTGACCTGTTATAATAATATTGCGAAGTGCTACACTGCACTCACTTGTCCTGAAGAGACCTGGGACTCTTCCATCTGAAGAGAAGATGGGAGGAATTCATCACTGTTTACAGATATCTAAAGCGCAGGAGTCAGGTTGATGGGGGCAAGCTCTTTTTGGCAGTGAGCAACAAAATAACAAAGGGCAATGGGAAGAAACTGGAAAATGGAGTTCCATGCTAACACAAGGATGAACTTATGTACTGTGAAAGAGATGGAATACTGGAACAAGCTGCCCAGAGAGGTTGTGAGTCTCCTCAGGAGCTGACTCAGGATCTACTTGGATGCCTTCCTGTGTGACCTGCTGTAGGGAACTGCTTTAGGAGGAGCTGTGACTCATTGATCTCTAGCATTCCCTTCCAACCCCTACAGTTCTGTGATTCTGTCCTTTAACAGGCATACATCTTTCTTTCTGGCAATTTTTGTACCACTAGCAATCCCAATGCAGAAAAATGAATTTAGATTCCTCCCTTTATGTATTCTCCCCCTAAATTAGGGCTGCAAATACTGATGACAGACCTCCAAAAAGTTAAAAGCAGCCAATAATCTTCCAGCCAAAAGCTTGTTCAGAAACCTTTAGTTGCTTCTGATGGCAGGGGAAGCCACTGTTTTTGTGATGCTGTTTAAGATGTTCATGTTTGCATGTGCTCTTTCAGCTCTCATTTAGGGGAGTGACTGCTAAGCTAAATGTGAACTTGAAGCACAAAACACCTCATAAACAGAGAGCAAAAATTAGTTTGATTTACCTGCAAAAAAATCTGCAATGTCATCCTCTGTGGAGTCGAATGGAAGGCCTCTGAGTAGTACAACTCCATCGCTCATGACTTCTGACTCATACCGCAGGCTCTGCAGTAAGCCATCGACATCCTTATCGTGTATTTCATGAACTGCAAGGCACAAAACACGTTTTACTTCATGGTACAGAGAAGGTGTCTCCGCATGCACCTTCTAAGGTCCCTCACACACGCACAACTTCATCTTCCCCCACACTGCCCCCACATACTCGATGGCCCCCCACATCACAAGTGATTTTGCTTTTCAGATACAGTTCAAGTGGCTTTGACTTTGCAGTGCCTTGCTCGACAGCTTCTGCTTCCAGCTGTCCCCCTGGCACCAGCCTGGTTTTGTACTCAAGCAGTTCTTATTGACTGTTGTGTTTTCTTCCTATTTAACTTCTGCTGCTCAAACCCACCTTTCACATAACGTGGGCCCATGTATCTCAAGTTCTTTTCCAATGCTTTCTGGACATCTGCTTTTGACTCGAGCTCAATCAAGGCATCTCCTCTGCGTCTCCCATCCCTGTTTAGGAGGAAGTGTATGCCATTCTCACCATTCCGGATCTTACAGCCTGGAAATCAGGGAACACAGGACAGAGAAACATGTGCAGCCGTGTCAAGCACAGAGGGGCTTTTGATCCCTGACCAAACCTGACAGTTCTGCACCAACGTGTTCCCCTGTCCTGAAGGGCAGGCTGGGAAACTCACGTTTCTACCCTGAGCTCTAACACACAAGCTTACTATCAAAGAAAGCCATCATCTCTTTCTTGGTGCACGCGAACGGGAAGCCATGTGCCCTGATGAGAAACACCGAGTCCTCGTTCTCCTCCTTGGGGGGCTCCGGGTCCCGCTCGGCGAGCTGCCCCTCCTGCGTCGGCGAGTCGATAACCTGCCAACAGAGAGCCATCAGCGGGGAGCGGGAGAGTGCGCGCCCGCCCCCAAAGGCCTCGAGCGCCCCTCAGCGCGCCGCCATCTTGGGTCCACACCTGGCTGTAGCGGCGCGCGGCGGCGCGGAGCGGGAAGGCGGCCTGCGGCGCTCCGGGCCCCGGCCCAGGGAAGGCGGCGGGGTTGAGGAGGCGGCGGCGGGCGCAGGCAGGGCTCAAGCAGGGCGGCAGCGGCCACGGGCGGCGGCCCAGCAGCAACGCGGCCAGCCCGCACCTAGCGACAACGGCGGCGGCCATGGTCGGCGGGCGGAGGGGTGAGCGTGGCTCCGCCTCCCTTTCCCAGTGGAGCAGCGGGCCAGGGCGGAGCTGAGAAGATAGCCGCGTCGTGCTGCTGTTCCGTTACGTTCCGTCAGGCTTCTCTTTACGCCTTTTAAAGAAGCAGACTTCATAGGTGCAGAAAGGTAATTATAGTAATTTCTCTTCAATATCTAGCTTTTCCTAGCTGTCATAGAATCATTAAGGTTGATAAAAGACCTCTGAGATCATCCAGTTCAACCCCCAGCCCATCCCCGCTGTGATTGCTCACCATGTCCCTCAGTGCCACATCTCCACAGTCCTTGAACACCTCCAAGGATGGTGACACCACCACCTCTCTGGGCAGCCTGTGCCACTGCTTCACCACTCTTTCCTATAGGAAATGTTTCCTAATACCCATCCTGAACTGCTCCCCTGGCACAACTTAAGGCCATTACCTATCACTGATACCTGGGAGAAGAGGCTGACCTCACCACAACCTCATTTCAGATAATTTTAGAGGCTCCTGAGCCTCCCCTTTTCCAGACTGAACTGTAAGTTGTTGGGATTTAGGGTTATTGGGTTATTTATCAACCTGTCATGGAGAAAATTTCTATTTTTTGTGGTATATTCTGGAACTATAAGTTACTCCAGCAGTGTGCACCCTTTCACTTTCCATGGAAGATGGGCCTGTTACACAACTGTGTGTGTACAATGCTCTCAGTGTTCAGCAGGAGATAAGCTGGGCCTGGGTGAGCTGGTGAAGCCTAAAGAGCATATTTTGCACAGAGAACATGAAGTAACATGAAGGCCCTGCAGATGGTGTCTGTGGCACAAATGCTGCTGGGATTTGTGGGGATGGCCCTCCACATATCCCTGCTTTCTATGAAGGTTGCAGCAGGCATCACATCTGAGTACTGTAACAGCACCGAAGGCAACAGTGCCATATTTATTCCTCTTTCTATGGTCCAGCAGCAGGAAAGATCCAGGATTAGGGCGACTCCCACTGTATAATACCTTGCAGTTCCTGTTATTATTTCATGTGCTGCTTTTTATTTTATTTTTAGTTTTAGAGACAGTGCAGATCACAGGTTCAGTCTGACATTTCTAAAGTGCTTTGCTGCATTTCTATTGCTATCCTCTAGGGATTGCTTGTATGCAAGTTAAATCCCATACCTTAATGCGCAGACAAGTACCTGATCTGAAAGACTGACAGACCTATAGGTTTAATCTAGAATATGGAGAGAATGCTTGTAGAGCTCAGTATTTAGACACTGCAATCTCTATGTCAAATTGAAATTTTGTCCTTATTCAAACTTTTGTTCATCCTGAGTGTTCTGTGTTAACTGAGCTGTGTTATAATCTCTGCTACAAAAGCTGAGAACTCAGGTTCAGGACCAAAGCACTTTCTCAGCTCGAGGGCCCTTTCAGAGCAATTCTTTCAGCCCTACAGTACAATGGCTAAACCAGAATGACAGCTGTCGGGGCTTGGGTACATTCACTGAGCCTTAGCCGGAGCTGCTGAGCAGCTCAGCCCTTATGTAAGGCTGCAGCACGCTGCCAGTCTGTGCACTTCATGGCCTGTAGCCATCATGAGCAGACCAGTGCTGATCTGAGACATCAAATGTACGCGTTATGTAACCGTTTCTCCTGACAGCCACCCAGGCAAAGTGTTTCCTATTGACTGTGGCAGTAAAAGGCATTTAATTTTAACTTGCCACTAAAATAAAATGCTTTGTGGGTAGAAGGAAGTGTATGGGTGGGAACAGAGAACGCAGGTTATTCACGTCCCGCTGTGAACATGCCAGGAAAACTAGCACTATACATTTCAGTTGAATTTCCATGGCCAACTTAGTGTGACAAACTGTGTTAGAAGTGCCCCGAGCCCCGTTTCATGCCTGCTTTTATTAACGTGGCCAAAAGGAAAACGGCAAATGTTGTGAAATGTTTTTTGAGCCTTTGCTGCCTAGCAGAACACTTCATTTTAAAAGCGTCCAAAACCTCCAGTGTGATTTTCATTCACTTGGAAATGCGCTGACCTGGCATTTGGACTGGGTCAGGAGGAAGGAGCCAGAATGTAGGAAATGCAATTTAAAAGCACCAGAGAAGCTGACAAGTCTTGTTGTTACCACCTGAGAGAAACCCCTGGTGTGCCGACAGAAACTTAATGCTGTGTGGGGCTGCAGTGGGTTTGGGTGCACTGAATTTTCCCAGTAATGGATTCTGAAGTGGATTTTCCTCTGGCCTGTCTGCAGCTGTGTTACTTGCAGGATGGTCTGCAGGCGCAGGGTCCTCCTGGGGCAGGACAGAACCTCGTGGTCTGTCTGTTACCTCTCTGGAATCCACCTGGCTTCTCGCTGACCTAAACAGAGTCAGATTTTCATGTGAAGTGACCCCCGGGATTGTCATTTCTGCTGTCAGGAGGTGCCATGAGCCTGCAGTGGGATGGTTGGGTTTGAGTGCCCTGAAAAGCCAGCCTGCTGCCATCACCTCATGTGACGTAGATGTCTTCTGCAGCACGCTGTGCTCCTTCAGTTTGCCCTTCACAGGACAATGCCAGCAAAGATGTAGTTGTGTTTATTCTGAAAACATGCTAGGCTGCAGGGGTGCCGAGTGTGCTGTGCTGAAATATCTACAGGCAGGAGGACGTGTGGTTTGCAGCCCACACTCACGCAGGGCGAGGTGGTTCAGAGTGACGGTGGTGCTGAGGAGCTGCCAGGAGCTGGAGGGCAGGACTGGATTTTTGTTTTACTTCAGTAGTTTGCAGCTGCCTGTATCTTGCACTGTGAGGTGCATCGCTCCCGAGCTGTGGGCCCCAGCTTAGTTAAAGATTGCTTGAAAATCAAACACCCGTGCTTCTGAAACATTGGAGGCCATTTCGATAGGTTTGTTTAGTTACAGCTGTTGAGTGAAGAGGACAGAGACGCACAAGCAAAGGTGTCCCTGTTCTTTACACGAATGCAGAGCTGAACCACACTGCGGTGGGGGGAGGATAATGCCACCGACTGACCTGCTGAGGAAACTGGGATGGCATTTAGAGTGCTGTGGTGATGCTTCCCAAGCCCTCCCACGGGCTCGCCCCACAGGAAGCAATTTGGGGTGAAGGATGCGGGTGAAGGCATCGCTTGCGCCGTTTATAACGCACTGTCAGTAACCTCGGGCTCCCCCCCGTCGCCGCCCAGAAGCCGCCACCGCAGCCAGAAGCGCGTCTCCACCTAAAGCGGGGGCTACCTTGTAGGGGGCTCACAACGGTGACAGAGCCGTCAGCGTTTCCAGAGCGTGTAGGTCCGACAGGCCGCGCAGTCCGCTGTGTTAGCCCGATTTCCGGCTCGGGACGGGCTGCGAAGCAGAAAGTGCTTCGCTGGCGGCAGCAGCCGAGGCCGTCACGGCACTTAGTCCGCGCACCGCACTCCTCCGAAGGCCTCGTTGCCCCGCAGCTGGGGGCGTTGCCGCCGGGCGCCCCGCGGCGCAGGGAGGGACAGCGCCGGGAGGGGCGGGCGGTGCTGGGCTGTGTCCCCGCCCCGCGGCGCTCTCCCCGCACACGCCCGCCCTGCGCCGCCGCCGCCGCGAGCCGCGCCGAGCCCAGGCAGCAGCCGGCCCCGCTCCGCCGCCATCGCCATGAGCTTCTTGTTGTGAGTACCCGCGGCGGGGCGGGAAGGGAGGCTGCCCCCGCCGCCTTCCTCTGTCCCCTTCGCCCTTTTCTCCCCGTCCTGCCGGGTTTGGGCCGCCGCCCTGAAGGAGAGGGCCGGCCGCTCCCGAACCGTTCCGCATCGCGGCGGAGCGGCGCGCCGCACGCCCTCTTTGTGAGCCGACCCGCGGCGTGCTGCGGCCGCCGGGTCCGGGGAGACCTGGGGAAAGCGGGCGAGAGGGTTCGGGGCAGCGCTGCGGGAGGCCGATCCGGCGCGGCGGTGCTGCGGGGCGGGCAGTGGTTGGCTGCGGTGTAAGGAGGCTCCCCGAGGAGTTAGTGGCGACCGAGGGGCGTGCGGGACCGTACGTTTTGTAATTTTGCTTCGTAGGCAACGGCGGAACGAACTTTGGTCCCTCCCTTTGGGAACAAAGACGAGGTACTGCCGGCAATTAACATAAACCGGTTCCGTGACCTATTAATTAACGTGAAGATGCACTCTAGGGAAGGAGAGGAAAGGCGGGCGGCCGCCGAGGGCGGAGGGGGGGCCGTCGCGTTCCCGGCTGCTTGCGGGCGCCGCGGGACTGCCGCCGTGGGACTGACAGCTGCGAGCGGCTCCCGCTGATAACCGCCAGATGTCCGCGGCCTCCTTCAGGGGAGATGCGTTATCTGTGTTCTCGTGGAGACAAACCGGCCCGGCGCTAGCTGACATCCCCCAGAGCTCCGCGTCGCGTCCGGCTTCTAACCCAGCTAGCAGAGCCGCTCGCCTGGAACTGCGCTGCTTCCGCCTCGTCCCGGGAGACGCCGCTCAGCTGTGGGGTTGAGGCCCCTCGCTGGAGGTGGGCTCCGCAAATGACCGTCAGTGGATCTGGGAGCAGCGCTCCTAATGAGAAGAAGCCCAGCTGTCCCCCTCCTTCATCATTCCCAGCTGCTGCAATGGAGAAGGGGGAGAGGGTTTCTCGTACAACGGTGTCCCAGGAGTCTGGTGTGCAAATGAGACGACCTCACACTCCGTGGCATTTGGCTAACTGGTAGCGGAAAAGCACAAAACCCTCCACCCTCTGTTGCAGGCAGTAATGACATTTTTGTTTTATTCCAGACCCTTCTGAAACCCAGTAGAGCAAACCGTCCCTCCAACCCCCAAATTGTTTCACGTATTCCCACTGTTGAAAAATAGAAGTGAACTATGAAGTTGTTGAACAGCAAAGCCAGAAATGCTGGCAGAGCTGTCTCAGCTGTTGTTCGCAGTGCGGTCGGTGGCACCTCTTTTGCTCAGCTGTAGTGTAGAAATGAACTTAGAAAAAATAATGTTACCACATTGCCTCGGGGAGGGACGGAAAGCTGCCTGTGAGCTACAGGCAAGTAGTCATTTTCTTTGAAGTTACTGTCCCCTTTTCTACGATTTTGATTGATTTCATGTGTCTGGATAGAGCTGTTCAGTGATAGTGGTTGGATATCTTCATATTTAGTAGTTCAACCTTGTTTTGTGCTGCAAAACCCCCACGTTTCCCTCAGTTTTCCATGCCACTTTTTCAAGAGTTTCCTGGATACTTAGGTAACCAAGTT
Organism: Odontophorus gujanensis; assembly: GCA_013399175.1. Lineage (NCBI taxonomy): Eukaryota > Metazoa > Chordata > Aves > Galliformes > Odontophoridae > Odontophorus > Odontophorus gujanensis. Next base: position 463,672 of record VXAB01007897.1, read on the forward strand.
GTTCTTTGTCTGTGCTGTTTTCTCTACCTTGCCAGTACTGCTGCCTGTTTCCGAACAGACTCCCAGTTTTGATGTCAGCAGCTTAAAGTTGTTGTACACCCACCAGAAGAGTTCTTTACATCACGGTGAACCTGTCACACAGGTTTATCACCGGTAACTCAGCTGTAGTTTGTCAGTCTGACGCTCGAGTACTTAAAACCCCATTCTGCTTGCACTTTGTGCCCTGGTCTTGATTGCGCCTGGATAGTGCAGGGTGCCGGGGGCCCCTCGCAGCCGTTGTGCTGTCTCTGTCTGCTGACGAAGCCAGTGCTATTCTTCTCTGTTGCTAGGACCAGTGCCACATAAAGCTACGTAGGGGAGCAAAATCAAGGGAAACCATTGTCTTCTCTTGTTATGGATAACATTATAAGAAGAGCGTCTTTTTGTGACAAGTCATTGGGTTAATACAGCTTGGTTTTGACAGCAGTTTTTATTTTCAGCCTCACCACCTTCTCTTCTGATTGCTTTTTTCCTTTCTGAAATGATATTTAATAGGTTATCTTCTATCTTTAAAAAAAAAAAAAAAGAAAATGAAGGGAGCTGAACTAGAAAGTATCTTCTGTTCCAAAGAAACTGCAGTTGATAAGTTTTCTCTAGGAGGAAATTGCAGCTTGGTTGCAGGTACTGGAGCTTACATCTCTAAGGAAAAAAAATTAAAGATAGTTCTGGTAGGCGTGCCATATGGTAACATGCTTGCGTTATCCTACGCTGGCAAAAGTTACGTAAAAGAGCAGCTAGATTATTTTTAAAAGGGAAATAGAAAATATTTTTATTATTGAAGTTGTGGAACTATTTTCTTTTCTTTTTTTTTTTTTTTTAAATAAACTTGTCTCCATGTTCTATAAGTTCCTGTGTGTGGAGTTCCTTAATGTTAGGTGTCAGTGGGCCGAGCACGTAGTGGTGCGTATGAGCAGCAGTAGTTTGAGGACATAAGTGGGTGAGTCAAAGTGGAGTGACCTTGGAAACCAAGCTGGGGAAAGATGTGCTCTTACTTTCCTGTCTTTCTTAGGATGGCAGAGTCCAGCGGTTTCTTTTGGAGATGTTTGTGGTTGTTTTTTGTATTTGCAGAAGATGCAGTGGGACATTACTTTTTTCCTTCCACCTCTTGCAGAGTAATATCAAAATCAGAGCTTGTGTTTTTGTTTCTGGATTGCAGAATTACAGCCTCCCTGTCTGACCCTGCTCTTGAAGATCTTGAAGATGTTCATTTCCCCTTCTTTACCTTTACTAAATGCAGTTCAGAGTTGAGACATAGTATCTATCTCCTTATCAAAGACTCCCACAGATGACTGTCTTGCACTAATGAACCGGAATTTCAACCACTGAAAATCAATGTGTGGGCAGTTACAGACTGTTAGAAGTGGGACACGTGCTTGTCCAACAGTCACATCTCTTTGTTCCCAGTAGTTTAAGTACAGGTTTTTCAGGACAGAGTAGGGTAAATTCTTTGGTTTTAGATCGACTAATGTAATGCTGCTGTGCAGACTGCGTTCCTAGAGGAGAACAGGGGAAAGGTTCTTGAAACGTGTGTGTTGGCTCTCCACAGTCTGCTGTTTAACCTGTACCACGGATGATGCAGTCACTTCTTTTCCCAGAAGAGCGCTGGAAATTAAATTTGTCTCAAGTTTGGTTATGACTGAATCAGAGAGAGAAGTGCAAAACATTTTAACATTTCTTTTCTTTAAGCTTTATTAACTAGTTCTGGGAAAAACAGAAGGATTCTTTAAAGGCTGGGTTGGTATGAGTTCAGCAGTGACCCAACGCTATGCAGGAGGTAGAGCTTTTCTTTCCTAGCTGCTTGTAACTTTCACTGAATGCTAGGTTGTGGAAACAGTCTTACCTGAAGTTTATGTTGAATGTTGTTGAAGCATGTCACTTCAGTTGTGCTGCTAACTGTATGATTACCGTGTTGAAAGGCTTGCTGTCAAGGTGTGCCCCTTGGCTGGCACTCATCTGTCACTTCTACAGAAGGGAGCACCAACAACAGAAAGCTTCCAGAAACCATGGCACTGAATACAGCATTAAAGCTCCTTGGAAAGATGTATCTGTGTTCCTCTTGTGCTACCTGTGGTACAATTCATATTCCAATTCTCAGCCTATTGAAAAATGCTCCATAGTGTGCTTGTTGCTTTGCTTCCTTCCTTGTTCATCTTTGCTGAAGGTCCTAAAACATTTTATGAGGGTGCAGTTTGCTGATGTGCTTGTCATCCTTATGATCTGGCCGAGTGAAGCTATAGCAGCAGAAATCTATTGATTCCTTTTTGGTAGAATTACTTTGTTACTCATTTAGGTGGGTGAAGGCAGCCGGAGTGCGTAGACATGACAGAAGGCAGGGAAGAGCCTTCTTTGCATGCTGGCAGTCTGGTTAGTTCAGCTGTACCATCAGCCCTGTCCTTCTAAGTTTGTTGGGCTCTGCGTGCGTTGCTGCCTTCTTAGGTCGTTAAGTTTTTGCTCCATGTAGCAGGATTAGTTAAAAGTGAAGAAACAAACATGTGAACAATGGTGTTGCTCAGTGTGAAAGTTGTGTATACTATGTGGAGGTGAATGTCCGGTCTTAATTGCTTCCTAATGGTTTGGTTTTGTACTGCAGTTGTTTTCCCTTTGTTGTTCTCTCTGTGTTTGCAATGTAAGGGAGCCTATGAGATTATCTATTTGCATTTGTTGGATGAGAGCGGTGGTGGAGTGAGGATCACTTTTAGGGGAGGATTTTGGCACTAGTGCTGTAGGATGTTTTTTGGTCTGGAAGAGAACTTTAATGCAGTATGCAATTTTCTGACCAGTCTTTGGATTTAGGGTCTCTTAAATGCAACAGAGAACAATGGTTAAGGGCAGCCTGGCAGTCGCAGTTACCAGCGTAGACTGTATGTGTCCTGCAAGATGGTCTCCTTTTGTTTGAAAAAGGATAAAATATTAGAAGCATTTGTCCAGCAGAGTGGCTCAGAAGTTACAAGGGTGGGAATATACTTTTATGCCCAAAGCTGGCAGAAGCTGCTTGTTTTGCTTACAGAGGTAAGCAAACATTTGCTTACAGAGGTAGCCACATTTCATTGTGCTCCCTTAAATAGTATGGAGTAGGCAATAACAGATTTTGCTGCCAAAGCTGTCAATAACCCTTTGACCCACAAATCAACTCAAACCACAGAAAAGGCTTTGCAGTGCTTTCAGCATTTATAAACGGAGCCATTTCCTATTGCAGGCTATGGGATTCTAAGAATCCAGTGCTTTGTCATATCTGTGTGTGTTGCCTCTACCTGTGGCATTTCTTTCCTGTTCACTTCCCTAGCTGTTCTGGTTCCATCACACATGATAGAAATTGCAGATTTAAGGAGACTGCCTTCTGTCTGTCTGTCCAGCTCTTTGCATTCATCTTGAAATCCAACAGCAGCCCTTATTCTTGCTCTTCTGCTTTTTGTGTAAAGACACTTCTGTCTTGTTTACCCTTTCCTCTCCTTCCTCCTCCTCCAGTTCCCAGCTGTTCCTTGGCAGGAATCCATTTCTTTTGTTATTCTTGCATGCCTCCTGTGATCCTGTCCCTATTTCAGCTTAGATTTATTTAAAGCTTGCTCCCTTTCCACCTACTTGCTTTGCTTGCATATCATTGCATATTATCTTTAAGTTTGGTTGCTTATGTTCAGAGGTAATTACTTGTGTCCTAGGGTTATGAGCACAGCTGATGTATAAAAGCTGACTCCCTTCCTTAGTGAAGAAAAATGTGTTGCAGATTCCTACTTGGAACAACTGGATTTGCTGTCTGTATCAGAAGTCTTATTCCTTTCTTTATGACAAACAGAATAAATGGGTTTAACTAAACTTTCATAAAAAGCTAGATTAAAATGATTTTTGATACATCTGATTTTTGATACAAAATCAGTTTGAATCCAGATAACAATTAGATGTGCTCCCAATGCTGCCTTGAATAAAATAGCCCATTAATTTGGCTTTGCTGGCTCACATTTGAATTGTGTTTTTACTAACTTCAGTGGTACAGTCTTGGTCTTACTGCTGGAATGCTAGAACCAGGGTTCAAAGGGACATTGCAATGTCTTCTACTTCCCTAACCTTGAAGTCTAATTTGAAATTCAACTTAAAAACAAAAACAAAACAACCAACAACAACAACAAAGAATCTTCCAAAAAAAATCTATTTAACTGAGTCTTATTACTATTTGCTGTGGTTGACACCTCTTTGGTGTTGCAGTGACTGGACAAGGGGATCACCTGTGTACATTGTAAGTTTGTAGGAGAAGAGTTAAACCAACAGGGGACTCAGCTATCAAACGCTGAGGCTGAGCTCATGGCCAAAGAAGCACTCTTCTGTGTAGGTAGCAGCTGTTGTTCCTTGCAAGGTACGAGCAAGTTGTGCTGAAAAATCTCAGAGAGACTTCATACAAGATTATATTAAATACGGGGGTTGTGTAAGAAATACTTGGTGATGAGATAATGCAGGGTATTTTTGGAAGGCTGCTACGTTATTCGCTGGTGCCTCCTGTCCGTTTCTTCCTGTTGTTCTCTGGGTTATTTCTTAGCTCTGCTGATTGTTCTGTTACTTCCTGGATCCAGACCCCATTTTACCAATTAGTCCAAGTGGAAGTGCAACCTTAAGTATATGCTGTGGGATTTCTGCAGGGACATTGCCTGGTGTTTCTTGTCTGCTGTGTTTGCAATGTGTGTGACAACAGCTCATTCTGCACGGGGTTAGAAAAAACATACAGCCTCACACAAAAGTGCTGAAGGGACCTCTCCTATTGAAGTCAGTTAGATTTCCTCCTTTTTTAATGCTACCTTTTCCCTAAACACAGTTAACATATTGTTCTTTTTACTGCATTTAAAAGGACTGAAGACTGTCTTAAACTGTTCTGTTAGGTTTTATTTTATTTTTCTTAATGCTCTGCTGTGATTTCTTGGGTCGTCTGACCGGCTTTACTTTAGTCATTTGTGAAGCATTGGCTTTCAAAAGCACTGATCAGCATTTTGGGAAGCCGTCCATATTCTGAGGCATGTTCTTGAAGCACTATATTTGGTGTATAAGTAAGGATCTAATTTGATATTTGAGCCAAGTTTTTATTACTGTAATTCATCATCCTCAACAGCATGTAGATTGCATCCTGAAAAGCTGTGCTTGCCACCTTCTAAAATGTATTCAAAGGGTGGGTCTGTTTCCAGCAGATAGGGTTTAGGATGCTGATGGCATTAGTAATGTAAAGGCATAGGGAGAACGCAGCTGGACGTGAGGACATTTTTGTAGCATGTGGGATAGCTTGCTGTGCAAGGTAGCTTATGCGTTTTGCACGGGATGCTTTTGTCCTTGTTTTGTCAAATTGAAAGTGTCTTCTAGTGAAGAAATTGCGGGCAGACAGATGCTGTTAAGCACATGCTTTATTAGTGGCCCCTCAGCCCTCTTTCCTTGCCTCCTGCTCTGCAACCTGATTGCTGATGTTTTTGGTTGCTGTTGGAAGATGCAGCTCCTTAATGCCTACTCGCATGGTGTAGGAAGCCTTCTTTCTTTGTGGATGTTTCCGCTATCTTTTCTTTAAGCACAGTTGGTGGTGCTATGAAAGAACCCAGCCACACAGAGTTATGGGTTTCTTTGTAGTCCTTCTGGAATTTCCTTAGCTGCATCTTCTCTAATGGTACCTTCTAGTCACTGTTTCTGATCACTTGTGGATGCACAAACCCTGTGGTTGGTTCGTTTCCCCCTCCCATTGCTATTATTCACTCTGCCTGCCAGGCCAGGACTTGAATGTTACTGCTTCCCTCAGAAAAAAAGAGTTCTGTTCCCTTGTGCTCTGCATGATGTTGGAGTTCCTTGTTCTGCTCTTCATGTTTCCATGCATCTGTGTAATGCGTGCAGTGGTGCCTCGCTCCCACATCTGTTCACCAGCATCTTCCTGCTGTCTAACTGACTGACTTTAGAACACAGCATTTTCTTGGAAGCAGCTGAGTGATGGATCTTAAGAACTGCTCCAAAACAGGCAAGCACTTCTCCCACATTTTGCTTTCTGGGCTTTGCCTTCATCGTGCGTACAACAAATTAAAGAGAGGATTTCTCTGAGATGGCTAAAATCACAGACTTCAGAGTAGAGTTTCTCTGCAGGTGTTGCTGGTAGGGAGCACAGGGTGTGCGTGTTAGTGTAGTGTGTGATCTTCTGTTGCAGGCACCCGACATGAGATTTGCAGTGTGCTTGCCACCAGGCAGGCTGCATCCTCAGTGGCTTCAGTTCTCGGGCAGTGCTCCGTGCTGCAGGGTATGTATGGCATCCCTTTCAGCAGCCTTGCAGCTGCCATTTACAGCTTTATTGAGTCCTCTTTCTTCAAGGAAAAACGTGCCGTACATTTGTGTACAGTAGAAATAAGTGTTTGTCTTTGTAGTGCTGTTGTATGTATGGGAAAGAGTAGGTTTTACCAAAGTAGCACAGTTCTTCTGTCTACTGAATGGTTTATTGGGTATGTTCATTTAGTAAGGTGAGGTTTGGACCTTGATGGAAACTCCAAATCTGAAATGTAACTGGGTGAAGTTCTTGCTTCTGTTTGAATTCAAGTTGTGCCCTTCCTTTTAAACAAGCTAATGCTAATTGACAGGAACAAGGATTTCCTGGGAGAAGAGGGGAATGTAAAGAAGAGAAAAAAGCGCTGCTTAGATTGCAGAGAATTTAATTAGTGACTGAAGTGATGAAGATTCTGAACTCCTTCTCAGTGGTCCTGAAAGGGAAGAAAAAAATAAAAACAGAACAAAGCAGTTGGGGAGGAGGGAGCACTTCGTGTTTGCCTCTGTCAGAGCTCTGCTTGTAGCCTGTTCTTTAAAAAAAAAAAAAAAAACAAAACAAAAGAAAAAGGGAAAAAGGACAACATGAATATTAGAATATGCAGAAATAAGTCTGCATTTGGTTTTGCCTGACAGTTCCAAGATGTATTCCTGTGTGTGCGTACATACACTGTTGATGAGCATGTTAAAGCAGTGAAGGAACCTGGGTCTTATTGAAAGAATCCAACAAAAGCAGCCCACTCCTCAGCTTGCTTTGAAATTTAACTTCATTTGCAAAACAACGAGCTCTGTCAGAGGCTGCAGTTCTTATGCCATGTACACATTTCCATTTCCCTGCTGTCTGCCTGTCAGCCCCTGCCTGTCTTTGCAAGTCAGCAGGGCACGCATGGCTGAGCGTCATACTGCTTTCATTTCGTCCAAGTTCCTCTCCAACGGATTCTTTGTCGTTCTCCTTTCCATGTTTCTGTGCTGTCCCCTTCCTTGTGCTATATGGCACTGTTAGTCCTTCAGGTTGAGTCACTTCCATGACGGTTGGATGCTCTGGGAATTAGTTTGTGTTTGTAAGTAGTATACAGCTCCGATTCCCTTGTTTGTTTTGAGGGCTTTCCAGGAGATGAAAATGAACATGTAGTATGTGATGCAAGGGAATTGATCTGCGAGCATAGCAAACTGATGATGATTTCTTAGTTACAGGATGGTGTTCTGGAAGCTTGCCTCTTCCTTGTGCTAGGAATTGCAATAAGCCGCATCCTGCTGGGTGAACTGCTGGAACACCATTGCCACTGATGTGGGTGGGGTGGTGGTAGGCAGGAGCATTGTAGTGCAGTATCTCCCCCTTGTTCATAGGCATGTTTTGCTTCCTGATGGAAAAACATAGGAGGGGAGCAAGAACAGAGGCGGAGGGGTGCAGGGACCTGGTTCAATGAGTGTGGCCACAGAACACCTTTAGGACTCTGGTTCAAGGGCACCACTGCAGGGCAGGCATAGAGTGCAGAGGGTAGAGGTGTTCTGAAGGGCTGCCCCCAGGGCTGGTCCCCAGGTGCTATGCTCAGCTGCTGCCTTCTTAGGGAGGATGGCAGGAGTTCCTTTTCAGCTGTGTTCTGGTGCATGTCACAGGAGCCAGCTTATGCTGGGCAACATGCTGAATTTACTCAATTTCATCAACTCTGCAATGCGTGTATCTAGAAAGAAAAAAGAGCAGTCCAAAACTGTGAAGTATATGTGTTGTGACAGCTTGCAACACTGGGTGGTGATTGTTGGGACAAGAAAAAGCAGAATCATTGCTTAAGGCTGCCCTCAGTAACCTTACTGTATGTGAATCATCTGATTAACTTTGTTAACACGTAGAGACTTGCGTACAGTGCTACCTGTAACTTTTTTTGTTTTTGGTAAGGACTATCAATTAGATTATGACATTTTGATCTACCTCCTCACATCCCATCCTGTGTGGGGGGGGGGGGAGGGGGAGGGGAACAAAATGAGAACAGGTCACTATCTGCCTCTTGAAAAGTATGTTCAGGTTGAAAAGCATGCAGAAAACATGGCTTATTCCACAGTAGCAAAGGAAAAGGAAGGATGGGTAGGAGTAGTTCACCAAGAAGAATAAAGTTGGCTGTGGGATTTTGTCTGGATTTGTATTTACCCCATTTCTAGACATTGAAAGAAGCACTCCTTTTAGGAATAGCCTGCGTTGTTTTGCAGGCACTGTGAGTTCCACGTGCTGAAAAATCAGGATATTGTTTTAAATCCCTCCTGTCTGTGATATTTTGTTTTCAGATGAAGAAACCTTTAGCTTTGTGTGCTTTTGTGTGTGCTTGTGGCTTTTTAAGAAAAAAGCAAACCAAAAAACAACAGTGCTAGAAACTGTGCTTTTTCCTTCCTTTTTTTCTTCTGAAAGGTTCCCCGCCTTTGTGTTTGGGAACTGTTAACCTTGGCTTTTTTATTGTTGTTATTATTGTTGTTTTAAATCTGAATTTCTTTTTAGGCTTCTAGGCTCAAGGCCCTGGGACTTTTAGAAGAAAAGACGTTCCACAGAGCTTTTCTAAGCGCTGTGCTGCAGAAGGAGTGTGCTGAAGCAGGAAGGCCTGGTGTGGTGCTCTCTCTGTGGATTATAGTGTGTGGCAGTGGCCTTCTGTAGCCTGGGTAACTGCCTGTGACACGGGTGGTGATGGGTGAGCTCCACACACAGACATTCCTTGCAGAGAGTGCAGCTCCCATGTGCAATGTTAGCTTTGGGAAAAGGTGCTTCTCAGGCACCCTCACCGTGATGTTTCTAATTGCAGTCAGTGGTGGAGTAGACAATTACGTTATTCTTATATCTCCTGCTCACTAGACTGGGAAGCTCTGGCAGTGTGCAACTGATCATTTTCAGTTACTGTTTTGTTCAGAAGCATGTATAAATAATAACGTATTCTGTACCTGTAGGAATAAGCATGTGGCTGTAGAAATTATTCAAATCAGTGCAACCGGTTCTTCCTTAAGCAAACAACCAACAGCAACAAAACCCTGGGCTTGAAATTGCCCTCTAACCACTGCCTTATGCTTTGAGAGAGCTGCTGTGTTTGTGTGAGGAGTTGGTAGCTCTTAACTCTTTCTGAGATGGGCTGCTTTGTTTTCCTTAGTGATCTTGCCACTAAGAGTTTGTGTTGCCTTCCATGGGAAGACGATTCTGCTTTTTACAGCTTAACCTTTGTGAAAGTTATTTTTGAGAAGTGGGAGTGCGTTCTGCTTTTGCTAGTGTTCAGAATAATGCAGTAATGATGTTTGAAGCATGTATGCAGAGGGAGGTCTTCCTGATGAGAGCTATCAGCTTGTGCATGTCCAGTCTCTACTTATACGTATGCTTGCTGGCTTTTAACTCTTGGTCTGCATTGAACGGCCTCTTAATGTTGAGTTGTAATGCAACATTGGAAAGTCTGGGAGCACTTGCAGTCTTCTAAACTGGAGTTGGCTGTTCTGGTAGCACCATATCTCATTTGAAGACATTTGCATGATCCTGTGGTCACAGAATCACAGGATGGCTTAGGCTGGGAGGGACCTTAAAGTCTACCCAGTTCCAACTAGCTGCCGTGGCCTAATTACCTACCACTAGGTCAGGCTGCCCAGGGCCCTATCCAACCTGGCCTTGAATCCTCAATCCTTGGTCATCCTCATGGGAAATAGTATCCAGGCGTAAGACTAGCGTTTGCAAAACTTTCTGTGGCTCCTGTGTAGCTGGGCTCAGAGGTTTCTCACCCTGCCCCAGAGCATGGCTGAGGCACTCATTTCACTGTTCTGTTGCACGCGTTGCTTCTGATCACAGGATGGAAGCTTCCTTGCTGTCTTTCTCTGCCATGGGCTGGTGGTTCTTTGTCTTTATGCCTGCTGTGTGTTGGTATGTCGGAGGAATGTAAGTTGTAGAATACTTGCTTTGTGAATTCTTGTGTAGGTTTTGGTGCCTCCAGATTGAAGTGAATTATGAGAGGTGCTCATTTTAATAGGAGGGAATCAGACTGGAAAATAATTGACTTTTTGGTATTAGAAGAGCTGAGGAAAGCAATGCCTGGCTTGCACACCTTCTGTCTGCAGAAGAGAAATGTTGTGACTACTCTGTGGTATAAATAGAAATGCTCAAGTTAAATCTTGTCAGTGCGGATTTTGAACTCGTACGATTTGATTTTTACCTGCTATCCTTCTGATGCTGTGATTGTCATAAAGAATAAGCTTTTCCATACTGAAACAATTGATTTGTTTTCTAAAAAGTAGCTTGAGTTTTATTATTCTAATTTCTATCTTGGCTATTGGAAACGTGATTGTACTCCGTTGTGTCTATTCTTAGCAGGATGTTATAATTTGAAACTCATTGTTATTGTTTGAAGGACTGAAATGTTTGCTTTTCTGGAATTTAGTTCTTGTCTTAACAGTGTTTCTGTGTCTCAGAGTTAAAAAGAGGCGTGTCAGGAGGAAGGAGGTGCTGAGGTAAAACTTGGACCTTCTCTGCTAAGTGTACTCATTGGCCTGCAGCAGTGAGTCTCTGCCTCAGTTTCCCTGCGTATAGCAAGACACTAATGATGCCTACTTCAAAGATACTTTGTAGGATTAATTAATGCTTAGGAAGGCCTTTGAAGATGAAGAAGCAGGATTCAAAACACAAAAAGTTTCCATGCCCCAGGTAGAAATGTTCTGTGTGCTGACTTGATTTTGGCTTTTTCCAAATCTCTTGAGCACCTCCAGATGCTTGGAGGGGTTATTTCAGGCAGACTTTAGTGGTGGATGCTTTTGCGAGACACTGAGTTGTATAACAGTGCCTCCAGAAGTTAGTTACTTGGAGGGAAGAAAGAAAGATGATATCCCACAACCTCAGCAATATGTACAGGTAGCAGGCTTATCCTGAAAAAGGGGCCACTGCAGCATTTTCCAGTTATTCTTCCCTAGGGCAGCCTTCTATCCTTTCCAGTGTTTGATAAACCAGTCCATTGGTGAGCCCTATATGAAATGCTTTATGGTAATCTTAGCGCTGTGTTCTTAGCCTCTAACAGACTGGAGAAGCAATGCTGTCTTTACTTTCCAGGGATGTTAAATAGTTGTGATATTTTAAAATAAGACCTTAATTTCTTGAAAGACGTGTCAGTTCTGCACGTGATGTATGCTTAGTTGTGCAGGGGAAAAAGAATTTTTAGGTTGTTGTATATCATCTTCAGGTTGGTATCTCTTTTCCATCCATTTCACCAATTACGTAGTGACTGCATGTTTTATGGGCACTGTGCTAGCTTATGGTGCTCTGATGATTGTGAATTAAGAGAAAACTTGGTCCAGACTTATTCACACAAGAGAAATCTGGGGAACATTTTGGAGCACTGTCCGTGTTGCAGTGGTATGAGTTTGAGGGTGTCTCTGTGCTAAGAACAAGCTGTGAAGTCTTAAATTCTACATGTAAGGGTGCTAACTTTTCTGTTTTGATTCAGGTTTCTGTGGAGATGCAGCAGGCTTTGTAGAAATAGGTAAAGTGCTCTGGTGAAAGATGCAAGTGCACAAATATTTTGAGTATGCGGAGGCTGAAGCTGGGCCAGCCAAAGTGCTTCTTATAGGAACGTGAAGGTTTAAGTGGCTCCTTTCCCCCAGTTAAAAACACAACATAAAACATACCAGGAGGTTGAGTTGGACACTTAGCTGCCTGGATTTTAAAGGATTTGCCAATGCTGTGTTTGAAACTGAAGTGGGCTGTGAGGCAGGCTGGTAAGTGTGGAGTAAGCAGAGCGCATGAGCATTTTGCTTTCTGGAAGCATCGCTCTGCAAACCTCAGGCTGACCAGGCTGCAGAATCTGCATCATTAAAAATGCTCCCTGTCAGCAGACGGCAAGATAAAATTACAGCTTTGGAGGAAATCTGGTTCTTGCTCATAAGCACAATGTGACGTCTTCGTGAGGCTGAGCAGCGTGTGGGCTCCTGACAGTGGGAAGCGCTCCGTGTGGCTTCCTAGCCAGGCTTCCAGAGTCGTCCTGGCACTGTGAGTAATTGCTTTGAGTGCATTCCCTGATTTAGTGCTAGGTTGAGCTGCATCTGGCAGCACTGTAGCTGTACTTACCTTTAAAAATAGAAGGGCATAATTTGCTGGAAATGTTGGATGTGGGAGGAAAGAGGGCAAAACGTCCTTGGAATTGGAAGAATTTTTGAGAAGCTGTTACTTTCTGGGAGATTGGGAATTGCTTGTGAGAAATAGTGGCTCTAATACAATGTTCTCCATTCCATGAGCCTTTATGTCCAAGGAAAATGGGATTTTCAGTGTGGCAGTTGTGAGAGTTTCCTGTCTCATTTTGCATCTACATTAATATGCTCTTTTGTGGCTGAAGGAGAGTTCAATTCAGAGGCTCTCAGCACGGAAAGGCAGGTGTGGCCTCTGCGTTCTAAGTTCTCAGAAGAAATGGTTCACAGATGGGGTCATTTCTGTTAAGATGTATACGTGTCGTTCTTGATGGAGTCTTGTATTACTGTGTGTATCATTGACCACCAGACAGAACTTTCGAAAGTTAAGCTTTCCACTTTATGCCCCAGAAGCTGGGAAAATAGATATGGTACAAGAAGACTTCCTAATTCTGTCATATGTAATGGAGTGGCATAAAAGGAAGGAAGGAAAAAAAAAAAAAGCCCACAACTTTTTTTTTTTCCCCCAAAAAACTTTCATCTCAGCACTAGGAGTCATCATGGCAGGAATAAAATGGTGCTCAGGATTTTGGGAGAAAGCAGTGTTGTCACTTGCAGGGTTGTTTGACTGATGGTGCTGAGGCAGAAATCAGTGGAGATGGCTTTGGTTAAAGAGCTAGGGAGCTACTGAACTGATGAGGTAGTTGAAACAGTGTTTGCAGCAGCGTTTAAAAGAAGACTGCTGAAGAGCAACCTTAGCTGATAAGAGGTTTGGCTTCGAGAAACTGTTGTGTTTCTGAACTTTGTATTAAGGAGAATATGACCACATGTGCAGTTAACTGACTTCACATGTGAACTGCACAAATGCATGGAATTTTGATAATGCATAGCCAAAATTGTAGATATTTCCATAGCATGGGATTGCTGGCAGCCTGCAATTATCCTAATTGCTTTTCCTTTGGGATGCCTGTCTGCCTGCCTTTAGCATGAGACCATTTCCTGCTGTCTTAGGATGGCTGTGCTGGATTAGAGAAGTAGGGATCAGATAGGTAATGGAGGCAGATGAAGATATATATAAATAGGAGGTGGCTTATTTGGGGGAGTTGACACCAAACACTGTGTATCTCATTAGAGATTTCACTAGTGGAAAAGAAGGAGCAAGCCTGTATATGGGAATGGGATAGCAGTGATTGATACTTGGTGATTTTCCAGTGTGCTGTGCATTCTCTGCTTCTTTGGCCATAGGAGATCTCTACTGGGTGTTCCACTGACCTGTGATGACTTGGTTTGTTATCCTGCTAGCTCACAGTCTGGGGTGTGAACTCTTACCTAAAGTTTTCTCAAAATAGGGTGTTGCTATTTAGGGAGTTCCCTCCCCATGCTCTGCTCCTGCTTGGTTCTCAAAAGCTCACCCTTCCTGTCTAACCTCTGATAACATCCAATAACATTTCGGTGAGTTACGAAGTAACTTTTTACGTGCTACTGCTTTGTGTTTCTATAGCATCTCCTCTCCCTGAACAAAGATTTTCTGCTGAAGCTAGATGCCATGCTTCATAATCAGAATCCTTTCAGTAAGTCCTCCTGCTGTCTGGACTGAGCTTTACTCATCACACTTGGAGTTTTCCATCTACCTAGTAGTAGCCTCTAAGATAATGAGGCTGTAGATGTTGCCTTAGGCAATGACACTAGACCAGTTACAGCAGTTAAGTTCTTCAGTCATCATACCCATGTGAAGGGGACAGTATTATGGAAGAGATACTGCTGTTCATAAAGTTTTGGACTTAAATTTTAGGAATTAGGAAAGCTATGCAAGCTGATGGGAAAGGGAATTTTATTTTCCTTTCTGTTTTGTGATGAATGAATGACCTGAAGTTTGGGGTGGTGTTCCATTAGGACTTGGATTCCCCCACTGTCATATTACGATGCACAGAGCAGAGTCTTCTGAACAGGCCTGGAAGTGCTGTGTGTGTCCTTATCTTGTGCTGCTTTTCTTCTGCTTCCACAGACACAAGTGGGGAGATTGTGATATCAGTGTCTCTTGGTCCTCAGTTGCTGTGAATATTGTCTTGCATCAGCCCTGTCTGTGCAGGCATACACCAAAGTGATTGCCAGATGTTTTAAATTGCATTGTTACTCCCAGTGTTGGCATGGTGGATGTGTGTTTCTGAAGAGAAAAACCTGCACCTCTAAGCAGGCAGTAAAGTGTTCTGATTTCTTTCTTTCTTTCTTTCTATCTATTATTTATTTATTTATTTATTCATTCTTTATTTTTAACAGGTGCCTTTTCTTCTGAGTAAGCTGGGAGCCTGACGTAGCAGCAACTGCATGTGGCTGCAGGAGTGGGAGGGGAAGGCAGCTCCCTGAGCCACAATAGCTTCTCCCTCCCACAGGGAGACCATTATTTTATTTAAGATTTGAATCTGGTATCCTTGCTTAGGGTGTAATGCAAACAAGTGGGTGCATGTTAGAAGTGTCCTGTAGCAGAGCGTATGGGAACCATACACTTCTTCTTCCTACTACTGCTCTAAGATGCTTTTTGTAGCTGTCTTAGATGCTCTTCAGTATTGCTGTAGTGTCTGTGTGAATTGTAGAGCCATAGAATCCACAGAATTGGAAGGGATTTCTGAAGGCCGTCTAGTCCAACTCCCCTGCAATGAACAGGGGCACTGCAGCTAGATCAGGTTGCCCAGGGCCTTATCCAGCCTCTCCTTGAAAATGAACGTGGCCATTCAGCTCGACCATCCCACAGTCCCTTTTAGTCCAGCAAAGTGCTTCTTTGTGAGAGTTAGGAAACAGGATTACTCTGGACGCCTACAGGATGGGGGAGTACTGCTGCACTGTAGCAAGGGAGAATCCAAGTCTGAGTCTGTGTAAATCTCTAACCAACCAGACCTGTGGGATCTGTTCCATACCCAGAGATGTTCCTTTAAAGGTGGTATTTACCTTGCCCCTGCCAACAACTGGCAAACACATTTATCTCCCATTTCAGTATGTTTTCTTCTTCCAGTGCTCTTGTTCGGGGTTAAGCTTAGATCTTACCAAACTGGAGGCATTTCTGTCATGTGTTTGGCATATGATTTTTCTTGATAACCTGTTGTGTTTTGGAAAGACATATTTTTGTTGTGTGCATTGTATCTCTGCCAGAGCTGTTGGCATGTACAATTGTAGAAACAAGTGATCTTTGTTAGTTTTCTGTTGATGGCTGTAGTGTTGTGTAGTGGGGAAAATGAAATGCAAAATAGGTTGGATATTAGGAAAAGGTTGATGATGGGATGGAACAGGCTCCTTAGAGCAGTGGTCATGACCCCAAGCTTTTAAGCAACGCTGCAGACATAGGGTTTGATTCTTTGGTGGTCTTGTGTGGAGCTAGGAGATGGACCTGATGGTCCTTGGGGTTCTTTCCAACTGGGGTTGTTCTGTGATTCTATGAAACACGTTTCTTGGAGTGCTTATATATGACCAGGTAGCTACACTAGGATTGCCTCAAAGATGAGCTACAATCCTTCATGTTTAGACATCCAGTGAACCTGGATGACAAAAATCTGTGTTCAGCCCTGTGGAGGGCTGGTAAAAAAATGAGCAGACTTGTATAAAGAATTGATGACTGGGCAATGTTTGTAATGAAAATTCAACCACCTGTGTGCCATCTCTTTCTGCTTCCTTCATTGGAATTGAGGGCTCAGTTGACCTTTCCTAACATTTTTTTTCTCAGTTTGTACACTGAAGCATTCACAAACATAGTTCATTTTACACTTACTTTCAGATGCTTACTTTCACATGTCATGCTTCTGACACGTGAGGGAACAGTGACCTATCCAGGCTCACTGCCATCATTTAAGATTCAAGTATCAACTTTTTATCCCAAGTCAGTTCCTGTTGTTCAAACAAAACTGCTGGCAGTAAAATGACCTCTGTGAAAGTTGTAAAAGTTGCCATCTACGTATCTTGTCAGACTGGTGGACTGAAAGGTCTGTGTGCTGTGAAACCAAGGGAAAATGATGTAGAAAGTTTGTGGGAAGTGTGTATCCTTCAGATAAAGTGTGTGTTTTTGAGTAACTGTTCCTTAAAAGCTATGTTCCTAAGCAATACCAGATAGTTGTAAAATGCATTTTATGTTGCCATTTTAAGCTGTCCCATCCCCCTTTTGACATTTATGCTTGGATCTAATGTACTGCTGGTGAACTGAGGTAGCTAAGATACTGTTCTGAATCAGCCAGGCCCGCGGAAAGTATTCGTTTCTAGATGACAGCAGCTTGTTTTCAAGAAATTCATAGTACTTACTTAACACACAATGCTTGATGTAAAAAGGCAGTGATCTGAACAAGCTGGCTCTGCCATTTTAGAATACTTTTGCAGGTGGGATGTTCTTTCTATTGAAAATGGATGTTTTTGAATGCACGTATTTTTTCTTTTTTCCTGTTATTTGCTATCTTTTAGTATCATGACAAGTTTAATGACTATTTAGAATACAGAAGATTTCTTCTTGGTTGGGCTGCTGTAGTCTTCAGATGTGGCTGTGCAATCTGGAGAAGGAAGTATTTCTGGTCTCATCTTGCTTATGATCCATTGCACTGAGAAAGGGGGAAGGGAACCTGAATGTTCCCAAATGTCCAGCTGGCTTAGGGTGAACATATGAGAAGGCAAGGGAGCAGAGAATCATTTAAATGGCTTAAACAAAACGAGTCAAAGCACCTGTTGCACTGCCACCCCAGTTTTTGTTAAATTTCCTTCCTGATAGGAAAATATGGGAGCTGGGAAAAGTGTTTTAATGCTGATACTGTGCTTGCGAGCAGCTTGTCCACTGCTTGCTTTTTCCCCTTCCCTTTCTGCAGGTTGTCTAAATGTTTCCTCTCCCTTTTGCAGTGGCAGTCGCTCTTCCAAAACCTTCAAACCAAAGAAGAACATTCCAGAGGGATCTCACCAGTATGAGCTGCTTAAACATGCTGAGGCCACGCTTGGAAGTGGTAACCTTAGGATGGCTGTTATGCTTCCAGAAGGTGAAGACTTAAATGAATGGGTTGCAGTTAACAGTAAGTTGGCTAACATATATATATTTCTTTTAATTATTATTTTTTTTTAACATGAGGAGGGTGCTGAATGTGGGCTGACAGTTGTGGGAAGACAACCGTGCACTTCTTTCTAGTGAGGTTTGCACCACTCTGCACTACATTGCAGTGGGGAGAGGAGAATGGCCCATTGTTTAGAGCTGAGTGGTACACTGAGACAATACACCTTAATCTCCCTGTTCCAAAAACATGTTCCTGTCCTAAAGAAAATAAAAATTAAAAATCCTAGTGGTTGAAGTGTGAGCACTTGATCACAAAGAAATGTTGAGGTAGAAATGCCACTGCTGTTTTTAGAAAAGAGCTTGTCTGTGCTGTCTTAATATGTTTAAGCTAGTTCTTCAACCAAAGTTGTTACCTAATAGTATAGACAAGCCTCTACATGCTAAGTATAAAACCTTAATGTAGGTAAGTGTGAGGGCCAGGTCTAAAATGTTGAGATTACAGTCACATGCATGGCTTGTCTTTCCTTTTGCCTGATGCAAACTTAAAGACAGATCTTTGCAGTATTCCTGAAATTAGTCCCTTCCTTTTGTTTCTACCAAGTTGTGAGCCTTTGCTTTGGTAAGTCTCTGACTTTAATTCTAAAGTGTTCTTTCCTAGCTCTCTTGATGCTAGATCAGGTCAAACAGTGGTGCCCAAGTTGGTGTATTCTGGTTGTATGACTATGTTTCTTCCTCTTTCTTCTCCCTGCAGCATGATTTTGCTGCTTTCCTATTACCCTTAGACAATGGATTAATTGAAATTGCATTGTGCTCTGTAGCTAGTGCAGGGTTTTGGTTGCCACCGACTCTGTGCCTTATCTGGGTATTTCCTTGCCTTTTGTGTCTGTGGCATGGCCTGTAAGTACAGTGTTAATTGTGCACTGCAGAATAAATTACATTCGAGCTAAATGTCTTCTAATTACTTACTTCACGTAGTTCTGTCTGTTTCTTACTGCTCCTTGACATGTTTGGGAAGTGACCTGTCATACTGACTTCTACCTTTGTAGGCGTTTTTAACTAGCCACACTGTGCTGTGGGATATAACCTGTCACTCCTTCCAGGGAATGCTGAAGCTGCCAACACCATTCTTTATACAAATTTGTTCACATTCCATTGTGAAACTGCCTAGAAAAAGAGCCAGCCTGTTTCTATGAGTAATTACTAATGATGCCTGAGATATTGCTTGCATCCTTCCGTTTTGGTGGTTCCTTCATTCTGTGGCTCCTCTTTCTTGTATGGCAGTGGTATTTTTATCTCCCAGATGATTTACCCATTAAATTAGCTGCCTGGCAAAAGGCAGTGAAGCATTTGGCAAGAGTGGGAGCTACCTTTAGGTAACAGCTGCTTTTTGTAATGAAATGGTCTTCTTTCATGCCTTTTTGTTACACAGTGGGATTATAACCTTTCTTTTTAATTTTTTTTATAAGTGAATAGCCCCTTAGATGCTTCTTTGATTTACAGCATGTCTACCACACCTAGTACCAGATAATGGTAGCTGTGAGCCTCTTCCATTGATTGCAATACTTAATGAGGAAAGGAAACGTACAACTTCATGTAAGAGCACAGGAGGAATGTGCTCTGCTACTTCCTGCTCAACTCCTAGCTTTAGTGGTGCCTTATAGGAATGAGTTGATTATGTGGAGATTCTTAGACTATGTTAGTGTATTTAAAAGGAAAAAGAGAAGTGTGTGATCAGTTTATTTTCATTTGACATCTTGGTTTGAAACTATGAAGAAAGCACTTCAGAAGTACAGTTCACTCTTGTATTTGTAGTAGATTAAAATGTACACCAGACAGTGTGCGCTTAGAGTGGAAAAGCATGTGGAAAAGGTAACCTAAACCCTCAAAACTTAAGAACCGTGACTAAAAAGAGGAAATGAAAATGTGAAAAGGCACTGAACTGCTTTACAGATGCTGGAAAAGAGGATCTTGCCTTTTCCTTGTTCGTCAGACACTGCTGACTGTGGTGGATGGGTGATGTGTCTCAAGGCATTGTGAGACTTGCAAACGTGGGATTCGCAATAATCAGTCATCTTGTCAAAGTCCTTGTGGGTTTTTTGAACATGCTTGCCCTGAAGCAAGTGCTGGTCTGTGGTTTCTACTGGAGCAGCAACTGGAAACTTAATTAACAGTTCTTGTGTACACATTAAAAAAAACAATGACTGCATTTAACTGCTTCTTGCTGCCTCCGCAGTGTTGAATGTCACACAGTGCTGTGGGGAGTGTGTTCCCAGTGCACAACCAAAGAAGCCTTTGCTGCCCTTCTTGCTATCTGTAACTTTATCGACCACTCTCAATGTTGCCTTGACATTTTCTGCTGTTGCTTTGCAAGGGGAAAACATTTTGTTGCTGGAAGTGAACTGCAGCAGGTGCATACCATAGTGGTTTTTTCATAGTTCCCTCTTTTGGTACCTGTGAAGTTGTGTGGCACAGCTGTAGCTTATATCCTGCATCTGCTGAGCAGCAGCTGTCTGTCATTTGCTGCCTTTGTGTGCTTGTAATCTTCAGTATTTATGTTTCTGAATAATCAGTGAGGATAGATACTGTATTTAGCC
The DNA here is from genome assembly GCA_013399175.1 of Odontophorus gujanensis. NCBI lineage: Eukaryota > Metazoa > Chordata > Aves > Galliformes > Odontophoridae > Odontophorus > Odontophorus gujanensis. The sequence goes on from VXAB01007897.1 coordinate 483,694, forward strand.
CTCCCATTCCCTTGGCCATTAGTTACTTTAGTTATACACAATATCTTTCTAGTGTTTACATTTAGGATATCAACTTGCATCTTATTACAGCATAACTATTTTTCTATAAATGTAAGCAAAGGATGTGAATTTGGGTTGACTGCAAAGTAACGCACTGGCTCCTCTTTGGCATAGCCCCTGACTGAGAGGAGCGTATTGCTGGTGTCCTTTCCACAGGGTCATGCACATTACTTGCATCAGTGTTCACTGCCCGCTTTTGGAACTAGTGACTCTTAAAAAGATCAGTTTCTAAGTTAAGACAAATGTGTCTGTTTAACTATGGCTGAGGCTGGTTGCAAGACAACCATTGCCATTTGTTCAGGATGAAGAGATGAGTTTATCTGCAATTTGGATAACATGTGCCTATTTAATGATATCAGGGGTTTTAGTCGTGAATTCCTGATATTTATCTCAGTAAAGAAACAGTTTGTCAAGGGCACCCTGAATTGCAGGCATTGCGTAAGTAGCACTGATGTAAACCAAGTCTGACGTCACGCTGAACTCAGACTGCGTACTGCTTTCCCATTGTGAGGACCAGCCTAGAAGATATGATTGCGTAATTGTACCTGGAAAGGTCCCTTTTGCTAGCGGTGGCAGGCTTGGTGCTCAGAGCAGGCAGTAGAAGCAATATAGTGCAGACTGAGCACCAGAACATTTAATCTATTTTTATTTCATCTGTGGTTTCTTTCAGGGTGAGAGAATGTAAGTGGAATGGTTAAATTTGCAAAGCACTGTAGTTAAATAGAAAGAGTTGAGCTCTACCATGCTTATTTTTTGTTTTCATGTTATTGCTGAATTTCATCCCTGCATATGGTGAAAGCTTGAGATAGGTGAGTAAGGATACCGAAGCTGCTCCCACAAGTCTTAAGTTCCTGTGTGCGTGCATTACTTGGGTTGTCTAGAAGTTAACAGCAGAACAAAGCAGGCGGGAGTATTTAATAAAATTGTTACATTGGAACTTCACTCTTTGCATAAGAATTCAACTTGAATTTCCTAGCATTTGATGTTGGTTTCTCAGTTTTAACCCATGACATCCATTGTCTGAAAACTATTTTCAAGAGATAATTATTGATAGTGTGCTGTGCTTTCCAACTGATGCATGGGGGACTGTTTTCTGAAGGGAGCTGAAGTGGGCTTTTATAAACTGATCACACGGTTCCTAAAAACTTTATCTGCTGTTAGGTCACTGAAGAAGAGCCTTGCTTTCAAAGAGCTCTAAGTGCTTGAGCATCTATTTACAGTAGTAAGAACAATAGGAATAGTTAAGATGTTCACTTCTACCCTTTTATTTCAATAGTTCAGCAGTAGACTGTTTAAATGAAACTTAAGTAACTCTTCAAAGGAATGAAAGTCACTTGATGTTGTGACTGGATGCCTTACGTACTCCCACACCTCACCACCCATTTATGGTTTGAACATAGCTTAAATATTCTTTGGAAAGATAGTTTGGAATAGAAAGCCTGAAGGACATCAGGGTCAGCAAATGGGTAACAGTGTCTATACTTCAAAAATTTACACTATTTTTTTTTTTATTAATGGCTAATGGACCTGCCAGTGGAATTTGGTGTGCTTAATACAGTACGTCAAACATTTAGAAGAGTAACTGACAGCTTTGTTTTACCCTTTTTTTTTTTTCAAATTAAGATTCTGCTATAGTGAACAGTTAAAGAATTCTTGCAACCAAGAATTGGTTGGTTGCATTCTGCACCTCTTTATAATACACCATAGAAAGCAATATTAATGAGATTCTATCATGAAAATAATTCGGTCCCTTTTCAGCAGCACATTTTACAGTTTAGGCTGTAGGAAGGTTGTTTTGCAATTAAACTGCAGACTGATAATGAATGGTTTAAATGCTTTGCAGCTGTCGACTTCTTCAACCAGATTAATATGCTTTATGGAACCATTACGGACTTCTGCACAGAGGAGAGTTGCCCCGTGATGTCTGCTGGTCCAAAGTAAGATCATTTTTACTCATTGTTCAGTCTGCGGATCTTGAGATGATTTTGCATTCGAAAGAGACTGGCTCAGCTGAGTGCCAGAGAAAGGATAAGCTCTGTGTGTAGAAAAGATGTCTTCTTTTGTTATGTGTGGGGGGGAAAAGCTTGACCCTTTGTAAGGCGGTAGGGAATTGAAAGGTTTTTTTAGTAATTGTTTTATTTAGCCTGGGAAGTAGCCTGACCATCAGAATTGCTTTCTTTTTTTGTTCTGAAATGTAAGTGAGACCTTCTTAAATTAAGACTAGAGACTTTCATCTGCAGGCATTCAACTAGGAATAAGCAAAATCTTTCTTCAAGGTAACTTAGTACTAGTACTAAGGTAACTTAGACTTAGTACTATAGAGAGAAACTTGGCGTCAGGTTTGAGTTGTCTGAGTAAGAATTCCCTGCTCTTTCACTCCGTGGAGTTTCACTTCCTTGATTGTTGCTTACTCTTTTGTGCAGTCACCCAGCATTTTTTTTTGCTCTTCGGCTTCTTAGTGTTTTTCAGAGAGGAAAATACCTGAATTTATAAGCGAGTAGTGATGGGAAAGCATTGCTTCCTTTTTACAGTAAAATCTTAAATAAGCAACAAAGAAAAACAATCCTCTCCTCCACCTTTTCCTGTTTTCTGACGACGTATGTTGTTACTGTCTGAATGCAGTGATCCCAGCCAGCAAGGTGGGGAGCTGAGGGCAAGCAAAAGAGAGCTCCTGGGAGATTGCTGCTGAGACTGGGAGGGTATGAGCTCTGCAAGGTGAAAGCAGCCAGACCAAGGAAGGGTTTGGTGCTGTGTTCTTTAAATTAATGATGGCTGCTGCGAAATGCCAGAAACAGTGTGGGCAGGCAGATGCCCTGCTGCAAAGCAGGGAAGGGGGTGAAAATACAAAATAAAGAAGTTCACTATTATACAAATGAACTTTGGAATGAGCTCGTGCAGTGACATAGCTCATTTTGTCTGCTTTGTGCTTTGGCATGCAGAACAGGCTCTTGGTGATTAAATGAGAGCATGAAAATATTTGTTTGCTTTATTGTTTGCTTGATGAGACGCAGTTACTTGGGGATGGAGGTTAATTATTAATGGATTAGCTTTCTGACTGCCAGTCTAAACAATTTATTTCTCTCCAAAGAGACCGATAACCTTTGACAAATTTATAGTAGTAGTAGTGCTCAAGCAGTTATGAAGCAGACTAGAAAGGAGACACTAGAGACTAGGGAACGCATTCTGCCAAGTTTTTAATCAGGTGGCCTTATCCCTAGGATTTGCAGAGCATTCCCCAGTATGCAGGCCCACCTGTGCTCAGGAATGGGTTTTGCAAAAGAGGGTTCAAAATGTTCATGTGTTGGAGGGGCCTGGGCCAGGCAGGTGCAGGAATGGACATGGGTGAGGCTGCAGTGATTGGCAGTGGAGCAAGCAGTATGCTTTTGGTTTAAATGAGCATTTATCATTCTTTAGGTTAAAGGTGATCTGTAGAGTTCTTTTTTTTTATCGAGGCGCTAGCGGAAAACGTGTTAGTATAACAGCACTGATATTTACAAGGTATTTTTTTTTCCTGTTTCTTATCTCTATTTCATGTTTTCTTCTGGCTCAAGACATTGAGTCTTATGAGCTCTTTAATGCTTCTAGGTTGAAGGCTGCTAACTGCTTACAGCCACGGCTGAGCTGCCACCATTACTGCATACTCGACTATTTCATATAGAAGAATGTGTGTTAGCTGGAATAAATTCCATAAGGTCGCTTGAAACAGGTTAGGGAGCAGTAGTGTGGGGAGGACTAAAAGCACCAAGCACCCTGTGGCTTTACAGTCTTAATTTCCTGTAATTTATTTATTTATTTTATCTGCAAGTTAAGTCCTGTAAGTCACTTGCAAGCCAGTATAATTGCATCCACACATGAGCCTTTCTGTTTATTTTAATAATTCTGAGTTTGGAGTACGTTGGTATTTTACAGACTGAGGGCTACGTATTCCCACCAGAAAAACACTTCTGGTCCATATATTAAAATAAGGGCTGTAAGCTGCTAATGCTTACATAGCTGTTTGGAAAACATTGTGGCTTAGTCACAATTGTTATAGCACAGCTGACAAACGTATATCAGTCTATGGAAAAACTAAGCCAGATGTGATAAGTAAATGCTTGGGGCTGCGTAGGTAGTGCTTGGTCCCACTTGTTCACCTTGGTAGTGATCTTGAACCAGGTAGTGCCTTGGCCCAGGCAGATCAATTTTGGGGACCCACCAAAAACTTTCTGGTCCAGCTGGGAGGTGGGGAGCTGACTGCTGCCATTAGATTAGGAATGATAAAGTACACACTAGGAGCCGACTTGGCCTTTCTGCTGATGTGGAGCATTATCTGCTGTGGGGACCCTTAGATTTCTTCTGGACTTCTCTTTGTTGGATGGATTGCTGAATTAATCTTTAACAGAGTTAATAAAGGATTGGCATAAAGATCAAAACCAGATCTCTTGTGCCTGCTGCACAAGCCATTGTCTAATTGTTTGAGAAATTACCTGTTATATTTGTTCCAAAATATATGGTTTCTCATGATAATGTTCCACTCTTCATATCTGCAAAGACCAAACATTTTTAACCCAAGTGAGCTCTTGTTGGTTATCATTTCTTACTATCCTTGTATCACCAATCAATGCAGCAGGCATGATAAATACATTAAGAACTTGCACAAAAGTAATGTGTATATTGAACAGTTTCGTGCAAGGGCTATTTTCTTTATTTTCCTCCATAGCTGTAAGTTGTAAGAGTGAGGAAGAAGGACATGGTTGCTGCATTTTTCAAAGCTGGATTTCTGGACAGAGGCTCTGAAATCCATGTTTAGGCATTTGATTGAGTCAGGTTCTTCAGAGCTGTGTTACTTTAAAGGCAATTCTGTGGCACTAAAAATCCAAGGAGAGCAGGCTCCTAAGGAGTATGTACTAATTGGATGAGATCTAGCATTTAGCTTAAATTTCCTCTTGTTATTCTGTTTGTCTTTATACTGAATCTGGTACCTTAGCTAAGAGTTGTAATTTGTCCCATGTTATTGACACTTAAATCTTATCATTAAGATAATGCTGGTGATGAGGAATACTGTTGTTTTGTTTTTTTTTAATTATTATTTGTAATTTTTTTCATGCTAGAAATGCTGTGGTCTCTTCAGTGTATATGGAGTTTTCTCATGTATTTTGAGATATGATTTATAAATGCTTTCAGACTTTTAATATCTTACCATTAGAAAAATAAGATCTTTAATACAATTGTTAACAGCATACTCGTAATCATAAAATCTGTGTATTGTGAAAATGTTTCCTTAGTTATTAGTTATTGTTCTCACAAAACCACTTTTGTTAAAATTTCAAGCCAAATTCCTTAGATATGGTTAAATCTTGCATAAATGGTTTGTGTGATCTTGAAAAAAAGATCTTCCCAAATACCCCAATTCCCTGATACTAAGTGTGGATAGCCAGGTAGAGTTCAAGTAGCATTGCTTGCAGCCCTAACGTGGCGGAAAGGCAGAGCTGTACTGAAATGTAACAGTTAAGCACGTTATCCTTCATGTGAAGTACTGACTGGGAATAACATCACTTTGAAATCTTTTCAGAAGAGCTGGCATAGGTCTTTCATGTGGTGGGTGTGTTTGCTGGAAAAGCACAAGTGACCTGGCAGTACCACCCCTGTCATTGTCTTGTTGTTAATAAAGTGGGGGGTGCAGCCGTACTGACCCACCATGCATTTATTTCTGTGAAAGCATTTCAGAGCTATGGAGCTCAGCAGTCCCTTTTGCTTTAGGCTGGACTTGCTGGCTGGCTGAGCAGGGCTCTGTCTGGCCTGAAGCAGGTGTGGGTAGAAAAACCCAAACCTGCTCAGATGGTACAGTTTGGCAGGGAATATTAAGCCGATCCAAAGCGTGCTCCATGGTAGTGCTAAGCTATTAGGTGCAACCTAAGGACAACTCTTTAATCTAGAAGCTTGCTCAGAATTGTCTACTAAAGTGCATCTTATATTTGCTTCCAGTTCTTAAAGAGTATTCCTTGGCATTAATTTTCTTCTGAATCTCTTCCTAGTTGCTTAATACAGTCATAATTTAGGAATTCTGGCAAGAACCAGTGTAGTTAGGCTGTCAGTTAGACAAAACCTGTAAGCCAGATCTCAGGTGGAGAATTGAATGCAATTTTCTGATGTTTCATTTCAACAAGTTGTATTTTTTTTCCATTAAAAACAAACAAACAAACAAATCCAAGCTGCTTTAGAGAAGTAACTGTCACCTTTTTTAAGCGAGAGTGCTGTGTATGCAGTTTGGAAGCTTACTCTTACAGCACCTTTTTGATGTACAGGGCCATTTTAACCCTAGGTTGCCATGTGTATTTTGGCAGGAGTGTTAGAACCAAGGATGAATGAGTTGTGCCTATGAAAAATGAAGCTTTTGGAAGCCTTCACAGGCTGTAGAAGGGCAGCTTGCTGAAGGATTGCAGGTTGGGTCCAGAGCAGCTGCAGATGGCACTGGCAGCTTTTGGACCTTAGCTTCAAGGATGGGCTGTGGGCGGGCATGGGTGTGGGGGGGGGAGTGGTCCAGGAAGAGCGACCTTCCAGGCTGTGTTATGAATGATTCACCTGTATTAAGAAATGTCTTCTTGTTGTTGTCCCAAACCAGATATGAGTACCATTGGGCAGATGGGACAAACATAAAGAAACCAATTAAGTGCTCTGCGCCAAAGTACATTGATTACCTGATGACTTGGGTCCAGGATCAGCTGGATGATGAAACACTATTTCCTTCTAAAATAGGTAAACAAGTAACACTGAACATTATATTTGGATTATAGTGGTACAGAAATATTCAAGTCTTGTAGCATTTAAAGGCCTCCTACATGACTCTTCTTGAATAGGATGACTATAAAGGTAACGTTATGTTTGGAAAGGCACTTTTATCTGTTAAGATAAAATTAATGTGTACATGAACTCTACTCCATGTGTTAATATTTTTAATAAACTTTCTGGTGCAGAAAGTATTGTTTCTACTTAAAAAAACAGAAAGGACAGTTATTGGTTTGTTTGTTTTTTTTTTAAATTATAATTTTTGGTTTGTTTCCTTAAAAATAAGTAGGAGGGTCTCTGTATCTTACAACCAGTAAACTGGTGTGAACTAGCAGATTTTCAATGAAGGAGGGATGCTTGGTCCTCATCGGGAACTCCTCTTAGGCCTTACCTCTAAAGAAGCTGAATTGCGTGTTTGATCCTAAATGTGTGAATTTATTTTCTTTTGAAATGGAGATATGAGTGTTTTTTTTTTCAGAAAAGGAGGAGGAAAATAATAAATGACCACTGGTTCTGAAATGGCAACAAGAAGAAAATCCTGTTGGAGACATGAAGGACTATTTGTTCTAAGCTCCTAATTGGCAATTTTTCAGTACAGTACTACTCATAGGCTTATGATCCATTGTGGAGAAAGGGAGGGGGGTCTCTTAATTGCTTGTATTTTGTGAATAGTTTCTGAGACGTTAGACATGTTTTCAGTAAGCTTATTCAGAGGAATAGGGCCACCTGTCAGAATCAAGTGGCATTTGTTTTTACTTACAGTGAACAGATATGCAAAGAAGGCTGCTTAGTTTGGGTAGAAGGACAGAAATCTAAATCCTCCCTGTTCAGTAGATGCGAGCACAGTATCTTGTCTTCCTGTGGCAGTTGTTTTAGAGTTTCAGGGCAGAGTTCAGAGCTGAGGTGGAAATCTGCTACTAAAAAACAATTTGTTTTTAAAGTAATGCTTAAAAGACTGTTGGGATTTGATGTTTTTTTCCTGCATATATTACAGTGAAGAGTTTATTTTATTTATTTATTTTTCAATAGGATGTATTTTTGAAATGCAACGATGTGAAAAGGGGCTTAAAGGCCACAGTGGATAAGCAATTAAAAATGAACTTCCCATGTGATGCTGTAGCCAGTGTTGGAAATGCGCTGTGTATTTGCAAGCAGGACAAACTTTAATAGAGCGTGGAAATTGTATTTTCAGTATTTGAAAGCATTATTGAGATCATGATTAACCACCAGCATACAGCTTTGGCCTCTGGCCTTCACAGAGGACTTGACAAATTGGAAAGACTCCAAAAGAACTAAGCTGACTGGGAAATCTGCTACGTGATGATAAGTCAGTCAGGCTTGATCTACTTAGATGGTTGCTAAATGTCTTTTTTTAGTCTGTGGATGCATTGGCTAAATAGATTATTGCTCCCAATGACTTGTACACTGACGAAGAGCTACTGTTGAAGCTGATTTTTATATGTCCTGTGTAATTTTCAGTGAAATGACTGAAAGGAGCACATGTCAGAGTTACTCATCAAGAGTAACATAGGTAAGAAAGCAGTAGCCTCAGGCTAGGGGGTGGTGACGAACAGGGTGGAAATAAATTCCCTTTGTAAGGCACATAAGAGAACATTTTGTGAATATTCCAATACCAGTTCAATAATAGTGCAGTTTCTCTTCATGAAGCTATAAGAGAGCATTTTTTCTTATTTTACTCTAGCCAAGAGAACTGGAAAACAAGGTTGCTAATTCTGAAAGGGAATTTCAGCTACCTGTGCAAAGTTATCTGGTGTCACTTAGGGGTACCCCTTTGTTCTCTGACACCTGTGCAGAGCCTTCAGTGAGACTGGGGACCTGCAGAAGACTTCCACTTATCTGTATTGGCAGTCAGAGGCCAGGCAGGTACTGAGAGGGCATATATATGTGTATTAGGTGCCTTTGTTTGATATCTGAATCCACCCACATGGCAAGAAGATTCTCAGTCCGTGGAAGTTCTCAAAGGAACTGTCCTCACGTGTAAGGAGACATAGTAGCTGGAAGCTGTACGTAGGAGGGTTCAGTGTAGAAATGTAGTCCAGTTTGTTTTGGGATGAGTTTATAAGCCACTGGATTACACGAGAGAGAGAGAAACATCTCCCTGTGGTCTTCTAATAAGCTTGTCATTGTGTGTCAGTCAACGTGCATCATGTGATTTACAGACAGAATTGCTGAGTGAAATGTAACAGCCCTGTCTGCAAAAGGTACAGTTGGAGCCAAGAGATAAGGTTGGGTTATAATGGCTTTCAAAATAAATGACTGTGGGGGCATTTAAAAATAAGCCATCTGTTTCCTTATTTCTAGGTGTACCGTTCCCAAAGAACTTCATGTCAGTGGCAAAGACCATTTTAAAGCGTCTCTTCCGAGTTTATGCTCACATTTATCACCAGCACTTTGATCCAGTGATTCAGCTGCAGGAGGAGGCACATCTTAACACGTCCTTCAAGCACTTTATATTTTTTGTTCAGGTAAGCGTGGTTATAATCTGGAAAATAATTTATCAGAGTAACACCCATTCTGTTTCTTAACAGCTGGTGTGTCTGTAGTTGAGTATACCTGTAAGGCTCTCAGAGTATGTCTCGTATGTATATTTAGTGCTAGAAGTATTCAAGGGATTGAAGTTTTCAGTAAAGTGTTCGTTTGGTACTAAATTGAATACCGTAAAGTATGCACTATCAAATATTAAATAGAACAGTAACTTCTTATAGAAGAAAGAGGGAGGACAGCCTCTGAAACTATTGATTGAAGATTGAAAAGAGCATTCTTGCTATACAATTGCATTTTCTCCCTTTGCAGCTCAAACAAGAACATCTTCTTAGCATGCTTCCTTCCTTTAAATGAGGAGGAGGAAAAAAGAAAAGCTTTAGGCAGTTAAACTGTACTACAGAAATAATGACAGAGAGGCAGAAAATGCTGTAGTGGCAAGATCTGGTCACGAAGAGCCTGTGAAATGAATTTTGTCTGGATCACACTTACTTGAGCTACACAGATAAAACTCCGTATGTTTGTCTTTCTCCTCATCCCTACTACAGGAATTCAACCTTATTGACAGAAGAGAGCTTGCACCACTTCAAGAACTGATTGAAAAACTCACCTCTAAGGACAGATAAAAGGAAGAGGATTTTTTTGAAGTCACTTTGTTCTTTAAGCAAGCGTGTGGTATTTGTTTTTTTGTTCATTTGTTTTTTAAAAACAGAAGAAAAACCTGTGCCGTTATTCCTAACGGCCAAGATCTACTCTCTGTGCTTTTATTAGGGGAAATCTTTTGTCTGTTAGTGACATGCAGTAAATAGCTTTTTTTTTTTTTATATAGTTGTTATTCATTGTGGAATTTTAGCAGGTGCTGAGTGTTTGTAATGAAAACATGCTTGGTTGGGGGTTTGACTCTGCTGGTGGATGGGTTCTGTATTGTGTCAATGGTAGCCCATTCTCATGAAGTCCCTGAAAGACTTCCTTACATTCTCTAAGTGCCTTGGCAGACTCACTTCTGAGGTGCAAAGCACATACAATACTGAACATTGCTGGAAACAGAAAATATGAACTAACACCCAGGATACTTACTGATACTTGTTTTAGGAAAAAGAAAAAAAAAAGAAAATATATATACATATATATAAATACAGTAAAAAAAAAAAAAGCCATAACTTAAATCGATGATCTCCAGCTTTTAATACAAATATTTGTCTTATTTTTTTAGAGAGATTAATATAGATTTTTTCAAAACTAGATATTTCTTATAACAAAAAGTGATACAAAGCTTTAGTCACCAAGTCAAAATGAAGAAGGTTGTGTCAAGATTACAGAGAACCTGTGGTTAGCAAATAGTTAATGTCTGTTGCACTGGTTTTTTGCTTTTCATAGTTGCTCTTATTTTTTTAACAGGTGAATAAAATACCACCTCAAGTCAGGCACTTCCTTTCAATTTCTGAGTGTTTGCCAAATGAACTGTCAGTTTGCACAACTACAGTTTAGGGAAGACAGTTACTATCGAAAGTACACTGGAGTAATACTAAGAAAACTCTGCCTTGAAAAATAACTAATGAGATGATGTTCCTAAGTTAGAAATGAAAAGCCCAGCTCTGTGAAGGAACTCTGATGATTTGTGTTTTCCATGGTAGGGAATGTATCTTGAAGGGAATATAATTTTGTGGACCTTCTGGAATTGACGTTAGTGCAATGGTGTTCTTCCCCATTTAAAATCGTTACCTATCTCAAAAGAATTACAGAACTTTGGAAAAGCAATTGGAACATACTAGTGGTTTATAATTTGGCATGTGCATCTTTTGTTTCTGAGAATACATAACCAACATGTCTCCCTCCCTCACCTGTGTTAGTCTCTGCCTTTCTGTCCTTCTGTTGTCTCAAACCAGACACAGGCTTGTGACTAGTTAACTTCTGGGATTATCCACAGACAGTAGCTTGGAAATCTCTGCTGCAACTACATCAGAGTCTGGTTTCCCATTGCCCAGATGACTTTTGTTCGTTTATGGGCCTTGTCAAAACTGTTGCATTTGGGATACAAAGAAATTTGCATTAGGTTCTGCAGTGTGCTGTCCCTTGATATCACTAGTTGCCAAATACAGTGTACTAGGTGATTAACACTGCCAGGCTTTGCTGGATTGTGACTGTTACAACACCTTTTCTGGACCTTAATAATGTGAATGCGTCAATTGAGCTGTGTGTACAACCAGAGTAACTCTTGAACCTCAAAAATTTACAGATGACACCAAGGTTGGCTTATGGCAGAAGAGTTTTCTGTATGCTTTTGGGTACCTCTGCTTGACTGAAAACAGCAGCCTGCAAAATATATGTGGCCATTAATATAGCCAGCTAAGAAATATTTAAGCACAATAACAAATATATGTTCATTTTAGTGACTAGAATAATTAGTTTTAAGTTAAAATAATATATTTCAGAATCATCTATAACTTATTTTAAGAACAATGTTATTCTTCGTTGGAGTTGAATTTCCTAGTCAGAATGAAAATCAGTTTAAAATTCTGTGTACTTCTGTTTCTTTTTTTTTCCTCACCAGGCTTAAGAACAATTAAGAAAACTTAGTACTGAACTAGAAAAATGGCCTTGTGTGCTCATTCCATATCTTTTTGTTTAGAAATGGAAACGAGTTATCTTATTGAAGACTGGTAAAGAGTAGTCATGGAGTAGTGTTCGTAGGGAATTTAGGTTTGGTTACAGTATGTGTTAGATACAGTAACTGCTTGCAGAAAAGCTGCAGTTTAGCCTGTGTAACTCAGATAGTCCTTGGCTTCATTAGAAGCTTCAGTAAAGTTCAAAAAAACATGGAATACGTTTTGGCTTCTCTGCAGGACAAGATCATTGTCCAGTAGAAACAGTGTATAAGTCAAAGACCTGAGAAAAATTTATTTTCTGTTTTAGCTTCTTACATCACACAGAATGAAGACATTTTCCTAATTGTGTGAGTATCAAAGGAAATTGTGTGATTTTTCTTAATGATGAAAATTAGGATAGGATTGATCAGTGTCCGCATTGAGAGAAAGAGGTGGGTGAGGCTGATGATGCAAAGATAGTTTTCCCTCCAATATTTTGACAAATTCCAAGTTTGAAAAGAGTCAGGTCTTACCCCCTTCTCAGCCAGTAGCAATTTTGACTCTCCCATGTGTATGCATATACCTGGGAGATAAAATAGAGAGGTGCACGTTGGGGGATAGAAAAAAAGTCTGGGGTACAAGACAAGTGAAGGCAAAAGCAAACGAGGTACAAGCAATTTCCTTTTAGTTGGGCAGGTCACTTACAGCTGCAGTATTCACCACAATGCTTTTGTCAGTTTTGCTCTTCATAGGACATACCTGGTTGGGCAAACAGCCCTGTGAGATTTTGTTGGCCCATGGAAGACTCAGTCAGTGGTCTAACAGCTAAATGCTGTTGTAAGGAGATGAGCAACATGCTAAGAAAGTAGCTCCCATGAGCAAGACTCTCCCATGTGTTGAAAAATTGCAGGAAGAGTCCTTTGCTTGTGTATTACTTTTTATTTTTTGGTGCTGCGTGGCAGCTGGGAACGCAGTGCTTGTAGGGACGGTGTGCGTCACCCATGACATCTTTTCAGCTGCAGACTCAGTTTTTAACTGAGTGGGATCCTGGCATGATTGGGATGTCACTGTGAGTCTGATTGGAGCTGTAGCTCCACCCCCTCCCAGGGGTGGAGGACTGGAGGGCTCTGTTAGCTCAGGATGGTATAATGCAACAGATGAGCGTCACTGCAGCTATGGAGGTGGAGAGCATCTTCCTGACTATGCAAAAGCAGCTTAGCTCCTACATTTGAAGTGCACTTTTTTAAATGGACTTCAGTCATGCAGGAAGCTGAATTTAGAACATCTTGCACATGCAGTCTTTTATGCATACTTGTATCTGAGAAGTGTTTGATGACTGAAACTTTCAAGCTTGAGAGGGAGATAGGCATCCAGCTACGGAGGCGTGAAGAGTGCTGCAGATGCAGTTTGATATTAAAAGTTTGATAAAATTACCAGTGAAAACTGCTTTGCTGAGTTGATTCAGTGCTGCTCAGTAGGCTGTGTGTATACATTCTTCGTGCTGATAAAGCTTCCTGGAGCCTTTCAGCCAACGCCAGAGCCCTTGTTATCACATTGCAATGAGACCAGAGAGTGGCACAAGTCTGCACCGAGGTGCTAAGCAGGAGATATTCTCCATCAGATTTAAAGCTGTCTTACCAGTTTTTGTGTCAAAAAAATACTTACAAGTGAGGATTTGCTATGGTTGGTGCCACTGCAGATGCTCACCTGATTTTCCACTTGAGTGTTTTTTTAAACTATCTTTTTTTATTAAAACACCCAATTGTATAAATCTGGAGGCTTCTGCTTCAGCTAATTGAATCATAATTTGAATGTATTATAAAAAGTATTAGTGTTGAAGGGATGGTGTATCTTTTTGTATTTAGTACCTGGCAGTAAAAGCAGTTTTACAGAACAGTTTCTAGGCATGTAATAAAAGCTTGGAGATCTTGATTTGTCTGACAGCAGAATGAACACATTGTTTAATTATACAACACTTGAACATAACAACATTAAAGCTATGTGTGCAGTGTTTGGGATTCAGCATCCCTATGTGGTTTATATTTGCAGCTTTTGGTTTTTTTTTGCTTCAGAAAGATGTGGGACCAGAAGTTCATGTGTGTTTACACTTTTGAAGTAAGGGCACATCGAAATGCTACTCAAAATTCATGTTTTACAAGCCAAATCTGGATAGATTGAATGTGTTTATAAAACAGTGCATTGTTTGGGGGGAGGATGTCTCTCACTCCCAAATAAAACCCAGAGAAATGAACCCTGAAGAAAACCTGCTGCTTTAGGCCCTGGACTAATGGATGGACTCTGTTACGTGTCACGAGCGCTTTGAAACAAAACCTTTCTGCTTGATTGTCACTGGGAGCAGAAGGTGTTGATGGGCTGCCACTGCTTGTTACTTGTAGTCAGTAACATCCTTAAACTGTGCAGTTTGGGGTGTTGGTCAGCTACCAGCATACTGAACACGTCAGTGATTCAGGTGGTAACTTCAGGAGGTCATCTACCTCTAGATGGGATGGGGGCAAGTTGTGTGAAGTTGATTACATTTGGTCACCGTTGCCAATGCTGACACTGTTGAGATGGTGTTGGATATGTTGTGCTTGCAGTCTTTTACATTCAAGTCAGGGATACAAGGTAATTGCAATTAAAAAAATGCCACATTGTGCTGTTGCAGGTAGCTGAGAGGAGAAAACAGGTTTCAAAGGGCTGACAGCCCATCTGCAAGTATTAGGTTTCTTTAACTGCTTACTATGCAATGTGGAGCTTTGAACTTTAGCTTTTACTTCCAGATAGAGAGGAGCGCTGTCCTTGTTTGGTATTTAGGACTGAATGCTCTGTCTCCTTGATGCTCCTTTAACAGGTAAAGGATACCTATTTGCTGCTATGAACGTTATGTACCTTTCAGATTGTTCCTTTCTGTTTCTTGCCTCCCCCTTTAACAGTAAGACATAATTTTGTTCTGAACGCATCCATTTTGGGTAGCTGTTCTTTTTCTTACCAGCCTCTCTCCCTTTCCTACCTGCCAGAGTGCCGTAGAGCTGTACATAAACCACCCCCTTTTAGTTGGACTATTAAAAAAGGTGCAGCGTGAATACAGACTCCTTGCTTTTCTTTCACTGAGAGTTGCTCTGCTCTGAATCTCGTTTCCTTCATTGCTATTTTATTTTATTCTTTGATTTCCAAACGGCGCTGCTAAAACCACCAGCAGTTTTACAGTTGCCTGCCCTCTTTTCCTGGATGTCTTGTCTTGCAACAGGAGACTAACATTCGTCTTTGTAAGCACTGAACCTTTGTGCTGTGCTGCTTTTCTTTCAGCTTCCTTATACCGAGTTGATTGCAGTCTAGGTGAACATCAGGGTGCTTTCGCTTCAGCAATGCTTTCCCTGAGCGGTTCATAGAACAGTGTATTTTTAGGGGGAACTCTCAGAGCCACTCAACTCTGTTCATTGGTTTTGTTAGTTGGCAACTTGTGCCACTGTGTGAGTGGTGCTGCAGACGGAGACCTTCTCCTGGCTGCAGCCTGGGGCTCAGTGGGGGGAGAGGAACGCAGTGAGAGCGAACGAGGTTTCAACAGAAGGCCTTTTCCAAAGGAGAAAAATAAAACAGTGCAGAAGCAAACGCTGACGCTGCCTCCTGGTTTAGGATCTTCTGAGGTCCATGAGATAATACACTGCAAAACGGGGAATGTGAGAGCGGAGCCCTTCCTGTACTTCACCGTGCCCATGTTGTTTCGTTTCCAGTCACCAATTACTATTTTGAGTTTCAAATGAGGACGGCATTTCGATTTACAAAAAAAATAATAATAATAATCGAATGTCTGAAAATCCGCAACGTGTTTGAGAGCTGTAAATAATGTATAAAGATTGTTGTACGTGACGGGGGCAAAATATTTAACTTCTAGGTTGTTTTTTTCTTTTTTTTCCAACAAGAAGCCGAAGGCTGTTTATAAGAGGAAATAAATAGCTATGTTTGAGCACGACTGCCCTCGGCCTTTCCTTCCCTCGCGGCCCAAGCCTTTTGCCCGCCCCCTCGGGCTGCGGTAACGCCGCGCCCGCCCATAACCGCCCGCTTCCCGTGGCCGCCGCTGCCGCTCGTAGGCGCCGCCGTGACGTCATGGACCCCCAGGGGCAGGGGCGAGCGGGCGCGCGGCAAATTCGAACGCGAGCGCGGGCCGGGCGCGAGCGCGGCGGCGGAAGGGGCGACGGTTATTTCCGCTGCGTCCGTTAGCGGCTGGCGCGAGCGCGGCGCGCGCGCGTCTCCCCCCGGCTCCATGGCGACTCCCCCCAAGCGCGGGCGGCTGGAGGGCAGGGTGAAGAAGATCGCCGTCGAGGGCAACATCGGTGAGGCGGAGGGGCTCTTCCCGCCGGCACGGCGCTCCTGTGGCGTTGGCGCGGCCGGCGTTTACCTGCGAGGGGGCTGCGGGATGCGAGCCGCGGCCGAGGGGAGAGACAACGTGGTGGGGGGGCTGAGGGGACGACACGCTCGTTTATGCTGCCTGAAAACAGTTGTCTGGTTGTTAAAGGATCACATCAATTTTCCTGATGCTGTTCTCTCCGAATGCTTTCTTTCCGCAGCTGCTGGGAAATCAACGTTTGTGAATATTCTCAAACAAGCCGACGAGGAATGGGAAGTTGTTCCCGAGCCTGTAGCTAGGTGGTGCAACGTTCAGCAAAACTCAGAAGAAGATTGTGAGGTATGGTGAAAGAAAGTGGGGTGAAACTTTCCTAAGAGCTGGTGTAATGTTCTTCTCATATCAGACATGGTGGCCTTCGGAAAGAACGGGCGTTTTAGAAAGTATGTGTAGCAGCATCTTTTTCCCTGATTATTATTGTATCATTTGGGTTCTCTTTGTAGTTCTTGGTGCTGATTTAGGTGAGTTAGGGTTGTGATCTTCAGTTGGTTTTTTGTCAGACCTTCCACTTCACCTGGTATATTATGGGATAAATGGCATTCAGCATTAGGTGATAAAAGTCTGTTATCTGTCCCTTGCAAAAGCAAGGGATATAAAAAAAAATACGTAAGAGTTACCTTTAGAATCTGTGAAGAAAACAGGTGAGTCTAAAAAGTATCCTCAAAATCATCTAGGAAATACTGTTTTCTTTTTTTACTTCTGTCAAGAAATAGAATATATTTTGATTTATTAGATTTAACCCTTTAATGGAGGCCTGTTATTTCACACTTCCCCACAGCTACAATCTTTCAAAGTTAAACACTTTCTTTTGTTTGTTATTGTTTGTGATGGTTAAGCAAATCCAAAACCAAAATTTTCATTTAAGAACTAAACCAGCATGCTAGTTTAATGGATTTGATTCTCAGGTGTGTTAGATTTTCTTCATTGACTTTTAACAGCTGAGAACCTGCACCAACTAGTTGCACAGTGTTTTAGGAGAGCAGAGGAGTGAACAGGAGGAACCAAAGCAAGAGAACTCATGGGTCAAAATAAAGACATTCTTTCTAAAAGAAAGAACAAAAAGGACAAGTGATATAAAGGCAATCGTTGAATTCTTCCCAGAAGCAAACCAGTGCCCAGGCAGCCTCTGAGCAACAGCAACCTTGCCCTTCTCCTCCAGGGGTCTGAGGGAAATTGCTGCTTGTGATGCTTATGGTGTGGGATGGCCCTTTGGGTCAGCTGTCCTGCTGTGTCCCAGCCTATCTGCTACAGTCAGGGTGGGAAGCAAAAAGCCTTGATGTTGTGCAAGCACTGTTCAGTGATAGAGCACTAGTCTCCATCACATTGCTTCCATCACAACCAGGTCCACTGTGCTTATGTAAAATTTCCAGCCCTTCCTCCTAACCCCTGAAGCTGAACCTAAATATTGATCTTTTCTGCATTTACTTCGACTGGCTTAAAGAAACATCGTATTATATGTATGACTCCTAAAATTAATCAGGAAATACTTCAAAAAAAAAAAAAAAAAAAAAATTCCAAAGGCCGCAGAGCGCTTTAGCCCCTGCCGGCCTTNAAAATACACCAGGAAAAACTTCAAAAAAAAAAAAAAAAAAGAATTCCAAAGGCGGTGTGTTGAACTGTTTGTGCATATGTCTGTGGATAGCTTTTGGTCCTGTGTGTCGTCAGTGGTTTGTAATGTTCTTGCTCTCTAATTCACGCAGTAGCAGCAACTGCTGTAGAAGAGCACAGTGCTGAACACCAGTTATTCTCCTAATAAGATGAATATTGTGTGGTAGGGACAATAGGCTTTTTTTAGTGCTTTCTCTTGTTTGGTTTTTTTCCTCCTTTTTCCTTCCCTTTTCTGAAAATAATCATCAGCATTTAGGTTCTTGGATGTTGCTTTTTAAATACAGTTTCATACCAAAAAAATATGTCTTCAATTCTTCATCTTTTAGCTGTACTTCCATTGTCCTCCCAAAAAAACAAGCTGTCGAGTTCCTCTTTGCAATGTTTTTGTAAGAAAGAGGTGTGTTATATTGCTTTTGTCATTGTTAATTCTTAAGAAAGCTATGTTGTGAGTCAAAATACGGATGACTTAGTTCTGTGCTTTTAAATATGTATTTTTCAAAAACATCAGAATATTTTTCCAGGGCATAGGTCTTTAACTTCTTCCTAGTGAAATTGATACAGAAGGGCCTTGTGATGCTGTAGCTGAAGATAGTCTGGTTGGTTAAAGTGTGGGGGCGTATCTTGGGTAGCAAAACCAGACCATTGTCCTGAGCAGGCTTTAGCCTCATGAAGGTAGGTCTTCCAAGCAGTCCTTGGGCAGTTCAGGTAGTAGAGTAGTCAGGGCACTGCGCTGCAAGGCACTGAACGTAGATCACTCCTTTTGGAGGCTTAGAAAGTTTTAGTGCAGTTGATGCTGATTGTGCATCACCTGACCTCCGTGTCAGAGTGTGATGCTGGGCACATCTAGCATAGCTACAGTTGCAGGAAATTAGAGAGGAGGATAAAGCCTGGAGTTCTTGAATTTACCTGCTCTTTCATAAGATTTGACCTCTAACACCAAGTCCAAATACTGAGATATTTTCAAACATCTAGAGACAATGTAACAAAAACATTCAGTCAGAAGCAGTTGTCTTTGATAGGCTGTTTTTTAGTAGTGCTGGAGTACACAGCTTTTGGTTTGGATGACTCTGAGTGGCTGCCGTGTTCTGTGGGCTTTACCTTAGAGTCTGTTCTGAACCTCCCAGGTAAGATAAGAACATCTTAAAATACTGCATCAGCAGCTGTTATCGTAATTTTAGTTTAATTACTGAACTGTAATATGTGGGGCAAAAAAACAGTGAAAGGAGTGTGGATTTTTTCACAATGTCATTGATTTTTGTACTGGTATGTTGATATTTTTTAATAAAGTTTTTAAGTAGTGATCAAAGTGCTGATGAGTTTTTTGTTGTGAATTTTTTTCTTGTTCTTGAGCACAGTAACACTGTGGCTTTCAGAGTGTTCAGTTGAATGCAGTAGGAGAGGTAACATTACTGCTACTTGTGCCTTGGATAGAAACAGGGTTGAAAGGTAAATGGTGCAATTATAAACCTGAAATAAAGACCGAATGGGTGGAGTTAGGGGTGGGAGAGCAATTCTGTTTTAGCTTAATATTGTACCTTCTCAACTTTGAAAGGATCAATATGTTTGTTTAAAAACAGGAACTGACTACGTCACAGAAGAGTGGTGGAAATGTGCTTCAGATGATGTATGAGAAACCAGAGAGGTGGTCTTTCACTTTCCAAATGTACGCGTGCCTCAGCAGGATTCGGGCTCAGCTCAAAGCCATTGATGGCAAACTCAGAGAGGCAGAGAATCCTGTGGTCTTCTTTGAGCGATCTGTCTACAGTGACAGGTATGTTGGAGTTCAAGTCCTTGAGAAGTGAAGAGCAAAATCCCCCTAAATGAAACATACAAGTAAAAAGTAGAGCTTTTATCGCTGCTTTCGTTATAATTTTGATGCAAGTGAATCACAGGAATATCAATAAATGGCATGTTAGCATTCTCTCTTTTGTTTTGGCAGGGAATTGGTTTTACTAATATGAGGATTTATAACTTTGTTTTATAACCTTGATTAACTGTTTCGTATTCTTTCTGGATAGGTTTTTCATGGTTTCTTCATGCATGTTTTCTCTTAAAGAAAAAAGAGTAGGCATCAAGAAGAACCAAGAGCAATTCCTTTGGTCTTTTGGTTGCCCTTGTTTTCTTTTGTGCTTCATGAAAGAGATCTAGCTGTCTCATATTGCTGTACCTCTCAGTTTCTTGTTTCAGAAGGCTAGATTTGATCGCTGAACATTATCACATAATCCTTAACGGTTTACTGTGTTCTGATTTATTGTTAATAAATTACCAGTGTTTCAGTGGCTTGTAAATTATTCCTGAACAGATACCCAAGTTGCAAATGTTACTACTCTTTATGGACACTGCTGTTGGCAGCTACTAGGGACAGAGCTGCAGGATGAGGAAACCAGCTGTTTATTTCCAGCCCAATTGCTCATAAAAGTGAGAAAGTTACAGTGTTCAGCTTAACTAATTACTACCCTGTACATCAGGCAAAGTGATATCAGTATTCAAGCTTAGCTCTGTTTACAGAAGTCTTTTGTCTTCACAGATATATCTTTGCAGCTAATTTATATGAGTCTGATTGTATGAATGAAACTGAGTGGACTATTTACCAAGACTGGCATGACTGGATGAATAAGCAGTTTGGTCAAAGCCTAGCACTGGATGGGATTATTTATCTCAGAGCCACTCCTGAGGTAAGAAATAAAAACTGATGACCATGAAGAGAATGACAGTACACGTTCTATTCCTTGACAGAAAAAAAATGTGGTCTTTGTATATGCTCTCACACTGTATATATGTATATAGTTTCTGAAAAGTGCAGGATTTAACTGATTCTAGGAATTTTGAAGCAACTGAAGAATAACGTGCTTGTAAGCAATTTTGGTAAGGTCAGTTTTGTGTTACTGAATCTCACTGTATCTCTGTTTTAGGGATTGCTTTTGGTGTCTAAGATGGGGAAACAGTTGAGAAGTTCACCTTGACATTTTGTTTTTTCAAAATCCTGAGCTACCCTTAAATTTCCCTGTAAGAATCCTAACAAAGAGAGCTCCGATCAAACTGTAGCACTCTCCTGGAAACTATAATACTTATATTATTTCTAATACAGTCTGGGAATACTTAGAATGTTCTTAGGAGTCTGTATTTGTAAATAAAACGTGATGGTAATGGTTTTATAATTATAAAAGTCGGATGTTTATGTGATAAACAAACCAGAAAGTACTGTTGCTAATAAGAAGAAAAGTATAAAATTAGCTCTAAGAACTTCACTATGGTAGAATAATTAGTCTATGCCCAAGCAGATATGGGGTGACGGTTTGTGAAACCCTTTGAGCAGGAGTAATGGAGCTAAGCTAGATGAGTGCATTTGCTTGACGTGCTGCTTAGTGAAATGCTTTGGTGTTTGAGTGTCTAATGGATTTTAAAATAAGGTAACGTAATAATTAGAGTTCTTGAGTATGAAACTTGCGCAAGAGGAGGAAAAAAAAAGTTGAAAAGAGCTCTAGTTGCAGTAACTAACTAACTTATAAGCCACGTCCATGCTTCTTTTCTCCCAGTTCTCAACTTTTGCTACTGTGGTAAACAGCTCTGTAATGTAATGTGCTGGAGTTTCTGCAAAGGCTTTTTTTTCCTAGCCCTTGCTGTTGAGGGTTTCTTTTCTCCCCTTTAGTTCAGTAATGTGTGTTTACATTTTGAAATAGTTTTAAAGAATTTTGCTTGTCTTGTCATGGAGACTTTGTTTCAGTCCTGAACACATCTGAAGTATTGCACTCAAAAACTGAATTCTTTAGAGACAGAAATAGTTAATGATACTTGGAGGTGCCATTCTGTAATGCCACTTTTTTTTCCTGTTCTTTTTCCACACAATACACTGGTCTCCTTCCTTCTCTTTATAAAAGCTTATTTGAGATGTTCCTTGTAGTGGAGAAATAATGCGAAACATCTCATGAACCATCAGAGTTGGGAAGGCCACTGAGGTCATCTAATCCAACCAGTCCATCACCACCATACCACTAAATCACGTAACTCAGTGCAACACCTACCCTTTTCTTGAAATCCTCTGGGGACAGTCCTTCTCCTTGATCCTCCTTTTGTTTTCAATGTAGTTGGTGGACTGCCTCAATCTGCTGAAGAAAAAACCTAGACTAGCAATCTAGACTTCCTCTGCATGTCTGCAAAAAACAACCAATCTTTTTAATTTTGCATTTAGAAATGCTTAAATAGGATTTACTTGCGTGGAAGAGATGAAGAGCAAGAAATTCCTATTGAATATCTGGAGAAGCTTCACTACAAACATGAAAGCTGGCTTCAGCATAAGACACTGCGGTAGGATTTGTTTAACAATTACTTTGGGATGGATAAGTTGTTTTAAGGATGCTCCATAGTGCTTTTTCTACCAGTGAAACTTCAGCTTGTCCTTAGATATTTCTGAATATTTCTGTCTGTACTTCCTTAGTGGTATTGTTTTTATGACGTTGTTTATTGCTAGGGCATGTTTTCAGTTCTTTTCACACAGAGCTCTAAATAGCTGATGATTCAGCTGAATTCATTCTCATATCTGATTTAATTGATCTAGAGGTGCTGGGGAAGCAGCTTGTTCAGAGATCAATAATGTATCCTAGGAACTATGCTGTAAATTTATCTTATTAATATTCAGAATTGATAGTAATTCAAATGTGCAGTTCTTTTTCATGGGTTATTAACAGTAAGAACTGGTAGAGTTGCAAAATGCATACTTCTTTTTTTGTTGTTGTTTACGGTGAATAATGTTTTCTGTTTCTGTTCCAATACAGAACAGATTTTGAATATCTACAAGAAATACCTATTTTAACATTAGATGTTAATGAAGACTTCAAAGGCAAAAAGGACAGATATGACCACATGACTGAGAAGGTAATGTCTGCTGAAATGGAACACACTGATTATTTACATTAATTGCAAACCTATCAAAAATGAATTCTGATTACTTATTGTGTCACAAGGTATGTTGGTGTTCTTTGAAGTCTTCAGAATTACATCACAGGTTTTCCATTTGAAAATTAAAAAAGTAATAATTCAGGCTTATTTGAGAAAACTTTATCAGATGTCTACTTTAGATAACCCCCAACTGCATAAAGAAACTTACTTGCTTATAACATCGTGCACGTATCCTTAGAAATGGTGGGAGAAGGTGAAGGAGGGTAGCTGCTGAGAGAAGACCACAGGTGTCAGTCAGATGTTTAGGATAAAGTCTACTCTGTTATGTCTGAAGATGTCTAACCTGAAGTGCTAGTCAGTGTAAGAATTTTGGTTCCAGGTAAGAGTGTGAGACTGCTGTACAAAACTGTTAAAGCAGAAAACGGAAGGGTAAATTTGCTGAACCTGCAAACGTGTTTTGATGCCAATGAGTCACGGGAAACATTTTTTAGGTTTTATAGATCTTTCTAGCTAAACAAAGCAAGTGTGGGGCATCCTTCTGTCTCCTGTTCTTCTAATAAGGGACTATACAGCTAATGCACAGACAGGGATCCTCTGTTCTAAAAATAATAGAAAATAATCATTCTAAAATGTTTAAATCTCAGAGCTGTGTTTAATTGAGATAATGAACAGCCTTGTATCTTACTGTATTACTGCTTAGTTCTGATCTCCTCTTTTGAATTGGCAATATTGTGGGAGTTTTTCCTTTCACCTGTATTTGTTAGTGGTATTCAAAATCCTCTCAAGAACAGGGAGCAGTTTTCAAATATGACTTCTTAATTTATTTGCGGAGTAATGCAGATTTTAAATCAGAATTGCGTTTTAATTTTACATGAAGGCATGGGAAAAAATACTGACACATGAAAGGAATTCAAATTGAGGTTTCTGTTTGCCTTAAGAAGTTCTAATCCTTAGCTCAAAAAGGTGCAATACAAAATCCATTTAAAAATAAGGCCACGCAATGAGTGGTCTCCACGTTTCAGCAGCTCGGGTGTCTGGTAGTTGAATCACTGTGAGATTCAGCTGAGGACAACTTGACGTATTTGAGTAGTTGCAGTGGGTTTACGGCCCTTAGCAATAGTCAGTGCATGTTTTTCCATTTTTTGACCATAAATTGTTTACCTCACGAGAAAAGCAGCTTTGTCGTTTAGTCTTAGTTTATCTAGTGTGAAGTAGAACCATTCACCTGTTTAAAATCAGACCTCATTTACTCTTCTAGAACTAGTTATTCCACCAATTAACAGATTGTGCCAACTGTGGAGTTGATATTCTTACCAACTGCACCAAAAACTGAGACCGGGCTCAGGCATCTAAGTAGGGATTTCAGAGAAGTTTAGTTGCATTGCTCACTTTCAAAGACCAGTCCTGAAGCAGAGCCTACTGTGTAAACTATTTTGATAAGGTTTGTCATACAGTGTTACTACTGCTACTTTCTAAAATAAGAGGATGGCTATCTCATGATAGCCTTCTAGTTTGAGTATTGGAACAGTTATGTGTTCTGGATTTGACCTCTTTTTCTACCTCCTTGAGCCCTGAAGGAGAAGGAAAAATGGTTACAATGGTAGAATGTGATCCAAGATCTGTTTCCATTTCACGTCAGGAATTTGAACAAAATATTAGGACAAAACATTTACAGATGTGCTCCAAGTACGAACACTTCTGCCAAAAGAATCATGCCATGTTCTCCAGTTAATTGCTGATTCCTTTCTATGCAGTAGTCTTGTTTGAGCAGATGGGGGGAAATGCTTTTAGTTCTGGCTGTATCACAGTGTAGTTGCTAGCATGTTTTGGAATCTCTTGAGAGATGGAAGTTTCCCTTGACACTTAGTTTCTTGGGTCCTGTGATGCCTCAGTTATTACATCTTTTAAAAAGATTGTCTGGACCATGCTGCCACCTCTTACATCTATAAGGAGTGCTCTCAGTATTTTGTCTTCCTGCAGCCTTTGGTAGCAACCTGAATTTAGGATGTTGTCTAAACTAAGGCATGATGCTAGCCTGCTGCTTGGCACTCTGCCTGCTTTGGATACAGTTCTCATGCAATTGTATGGATTATTTGAGGTGCTGTTGTGGATCTTGGTGTTCTGAGTAGAACCCATAAACCTTTGAGTCGTGGTTGTGTATTATCTTGTGGGCCAGGACTTCAGTATTAATTTTTAGGTAACTAGCCACTTGATCTGTTCTTCACATGCAGGACATTGAGCTTAATGTTAGCAGGAATATTTATGGTATTGTGCTATAGCATCAGCTCCTTTTGGAGGACTGGTTTTGCCAGGTATTGTTTGATTATTTATTTACCAACCTCAAATACTGAGGAATGTATTGACTGGATGCACTCTGCTCTTCTTTAAGAACAGTGTTGTGATAGTGGGTGTGACTTGTTTTTGAAATGACTGAGTTTTTGAACTGGTCATTATCTTTGTGGTTAGATTAGACCAGCATTTAAGGTAGTTCATTTGTGATGGAGGGTTGTAGTTCAGGAGCACAGCAGGAATGAGTGTCATTCCAATGTGTCGCTCTCCATACCTGCTAAATTACAGACACGATGGCCAAAAGAGTTTGTAATGGATAAGAAATGTCATGGACAACCCTTTTTCAGCTTCTGCTCCTGTGTCCTGTAGTACGGCATAAAGCAACGGAGAGGTAAATGTGGTTGCTGTGTATTTGTGTTGATAAATTCTTTTGTGCTTGACAGTATGTTTCTTTTTGCAGGTGAAGGAATTTTTGAGCACATTATAATCCTCTTTGAAGCACAGACGGGGCCAAACTGTTCCAAACATCTGTGTGATCAAAGTCTGAAGTACAACTTCTGCTTTTATAAATGCCTCTGGAGAGGCAGGACTCAACTCTTTTGATTTAGTTGAGAGGAACAAGCAAACTCTGTGGATAGAGAAATTATTAAATAAATTGGTAGATCTATTCAGTATCATACAAAGTAGTACGGACTGATTGTGAAGCTATTAGAGTCCTGGGAGTTCCTGAATATTCTACCTGTTTATTAATAAGACCAATAAGTTCTTCTGGAATGTTTGACTGTATTTTTTTTTTTTAATTTATTTTGTACCCAATAGTTATTTAATTTTCAATAATACAGTGTTGGTTGTTTTTTTGTTTTTTTTTTGATATCTTGTGAAGTATTTTAGTGGAGTTGTTTGTGATGTCTTTTTCTGAGGAAGAAAGCATAACAAAAACATTGCTGGTGAGAGAATTTTAATATAACCAGGAGTTTTGTATTACAAGGTATATAAAAAGTAATCTGACAGTTTTGGTAGGTGAAGTTGTTTGCAGAATACGCTGAACTGAAACAAATCCAAATGTCTGGAATACTGTAGATATGAAACATAGTTTTTAGTCTGTTTTCTTTGTGTACTGCAAGATAGGATATTAAGAGGCTTTCAATTCTCTAGCATGTGTTGTTGTTTTTGTTTTTTGTTGTTGTTGCTGTTGTTTGTTTTTGTTTTAACTTCATAAAGCAGAGCTGGTTTGGGTTGTTGGTAAGTCCTTTTTTCCTGTAGAGGAGTGTGGTTCTCATACTGCAAATGGAAGAAGAAAATCTTGTGGATGATGATCACCTCTAAATGAAGTGTTTCTAAATGCTTGCTTAACCAAGTTTTGGATGTCAGTGGCTTCCTGCTTCTGTTAGAGCTTCTGCATTTGTTTGCTGAGCATTCTGGCCGTTTGTATATAATACTGCAAGTTTTGGAGTAGGCTGCTCTTAACTATCATCTTGTAGTAAGAAGGGGAGAACTTTGTGGGGTAACTGTTTTTCTAGTGCATTTTGTTTCATTGACTGTCATTTTTGTTTCAGGTGCCGAAAATATGAACTTTATGGGGTGTGAATCTTTAGTTTCATGTGTGCTATTTTCTGCAGCTTTAAACGCTTCTGAGTGATTGCACAGTTGACTTTTGAATGCAAAGCTTTCATTGTATGTAAAGCATTTTATTGTCTATTGCGGTGCCTGTGTAACTTGCTCACTTGTGAGAAGATTTCTTCATTTGTTGTTGGAGTTGAATTGTTTTTTGAATGTCATTGTTGTTGAATGCTAGCATTCTCCAACTGTTGACTGAAAAATAAAAATGGTTGGAAAGACTTTTGGGATGCTCAGTATTGTTAGCTCCCATATCTCATAAGACAAATGGAGTAGATTGTTGGTTTGCAATACTAGTACCATGAAATAATTCAAGATCATGTATGCTTGGAGTGTTTGGAGTAGAAGTTAACTAATATTTCTCTTGCACTGTGACTAGCTTCAGATTTTTTCTTATATGGGAATTAATGCTTTTGAGATAGAGGTACAGGATTGTATGAAATGCGTTGTATGTGTATTTCCTGATGGGTGGGAGTGTTTTGTGTCGTACGTTCTTGATAGCAACATGTAGCGAGAGTATGGTAGAAATACTGTTTGGAACTTGCAGATTGCCTGCTAAAGAAGAAAGGTTATTGGGTTGAGGTGGATGAAGAGTCAGTTCAGATTTACTCAAAACACAGCATTTCAAAGCATTCCTGGCAGCAGTCTGAATAGTAACAACTTATTTTGACTAGCAGTGCAATTATTCCTACTGTTTCAGCTGTCAAAATCTAGGATTTAATTACAGGAATTGGAACGACAGTGCTCATTTAAGGGAGTAAACAAGTCTGAGTTCTTATAAAGGCTTCTTTTCAAACCCATCACAGAGTGCACACATGCTCTGTGGCAGATTATCTGCATCCCGTTCCAGAAAACTTTATGTAATCTCTCACTGCCAAGTCTGAGTTTGAAGGAGCAAAGTCATGACCAATTACTAGAATGTTTTTAATTACTGTGAACAAAATTTAAAGAAACAAAAAGAAACTCAGTAGCACTGAAGTGGATCGAAGTGCGAGAGGCTGCAGTTCATAGATTCATAGATTCATAGATGCATTAGGTTGGAAAGGACCTACAGGATCATCTAGTCCAACCATCCTCCTATCACCATCCCTACCCACTAAACTACTAAATCAAATCCCTTAGCACCTCATCTAAACGCTTCTTGAACAGCGCTAGGGATGGTGCCTCAACCACCTCCCTAGGCAGGCCATTCCAGTGCCTGACCACTCTTTCAGAGAAAAAGTTTCTCCTCAAATCTAATCTAAATCTTCCTTGGCGCAACTTGTGGCCATTCCCTCTCGTCCTGTCACTAGTAATCTGGGACAAGAGGATGACCCCCTCCGCACCACAATCCCCCTAATCACCACAAACCCCCTTGGAGTTGTTTGTATGTAGGACAGATGCAGCGTAAACAAGAGCAGCAGTGTGCTTACTCTGTTCTGTTTGCTTAAACCTCACAGCTCTAACGGTAACTCAGATTTTTGAATTAGTCAGGATTCTTTTCTTTCCTTAAATCTACTGTAAGCCAACCCCAAAGAGGATTCATGTGTTGGTTTTTTTGCCTGTTAGAGATAAGGAAGGTTACTGAACTGATATCTGCTGTTTGGCAATGGTGGTTTTTTCAGTGTTTGAATACTCTACCCCTTTCTCTTCCCCTGGGTAAGAGATACTTTGATGGAACTGGCTAGAAGTGCCTGCTTGTTTTAACCAAGTGTCCTCACGAGTAGGAAACAAAATTGGTATGTAGGTTTTATGTTTTTTTCCAGTTACAGATTTCAGATACAGATTCAAATATTGATGGGTGGTGTTACAATTGCTCTGCGAGTACTTGTGACTAATGGGCATAGTATTGCCTGAGTGTATTTTCATCCTTGCAGTTGCTTTCTGTACCGTGGGGATTCTAACTTCTCTTAATATAAATAGTGCTTGTAACAGCAGTCAGTTTCTTCTCTTAATATAAATAGTGCTTGTAACAGCAGTCAGTTTTGTAGGTAGAACTTAGTTAACTGGCATGTTATTGTCAATTATAAATCAATAGAAATAATTATTTCTACTGATTTTGGCTTACTTAAGCAGAACTCATCATAATAAAATTGTATATAAGTTATGATTAATGTAGACATGATTTTTTTTCCCTTCAATTAAAGACTCCAGAAATCTATTTGTGAAATGGAAATGACACAGAAGATCTTTTCTATAAACTATTAAACATAGATTGGGGAGAATGTGTGTGGAAGTTGTGTATCATAGCTGGGACGGTGGAGTGGAGGGGAGCACATTTGCTATTTCCAGGTTATTTTAGCAAAGATAGGTAAAGAGACTCCAAAGCTGTTTTCCCAGCTCCCTATTAGACTCTCTGCATGACCTCGAGTTAATCACTCTACATCAGTCTTTTCATAGTTAAAATATTGATGTCTCCTTATCTCTTCAGAAGTCTGGGAGGATTAGTTAATATTGATGTGCTGCTTTGTAGTTCAGAAGTGCTCTATTAAATAATCAAGAATAAACATCAGCCTATTTTTTAGACTTTTCAGTGGGTTGTTTTGATTCCCTCCTGAAAGGAACTGGTGGCCCTGGTTTATGCATGACCTGTAGGAATTGTTTTTAACAACTTTAGAAGCCATCAGTGCAACGTCTCTTGGGTTAAAGTTGGTTCACTAAAAAAAAAACATAGCCGCTGAAAACTGGCACTGCTGGTGCAGAAACTTAGTACCAATTTAATAGTGAAGCAGAAACAGCTGTCAAAGTCTTTGCTGTAGTCCATGTAGCCAGTGGTAATGGTGATACAATTGTGCAGTTATGCACAGAGTTTGCCACAGGAGGTCATTCTATCCTCAGATCTCTCTTGCTGAGCTGGCTGCAGGGAGGGCAATGGTGTTTTAATATTGAATGGCTTTGAAAAAGTTAGAGGGAAAAGACCACTTTTTTTTGCTTTGCCAGAGCAAAGGCATTAAACTGATTAATAAATACTCTACTGAATGAGATAAATCCTGATCTCTGTAGGGAGGGGAATAAAGCAAGCCTCTGCTGGATTAAGTAAAAGACTCTAAAAGGCTGAGCTAATGGGAAGGGTTTTGACATGAGGAGGTCTTCCGTGCAGCCACCAGCTGTTTCTGTTCTGCAAGTGAATAGTAGAGCATGGATAACGCTAATCCTGGTGTGCCTGAGTGATAACATCTTCTAGTGCTGAACTGTCAGGCCCAGATGCAGGCAGTGAGCAATGCAAGTGATAGTGTGCTGGGGAAAAATAAAGCAACTGGAAATTCTGCTGAAGCCATACTTAGTACTTAATGTACCAGATATAAGCCTGAAGGTGTCTATGGCTGCTCTGAAATTCTGATTGAAATCAATTAGTAACAGTGTGTAGATCGTGTACTGAGTGTAAGTGGACAAGGGATTAAATTATGTTTCCTTAGGTCAGTATTCTGCTAGCGTGTGCGATCAGTGTCATGCACAGAGGCTAAAATCTAGGCTCTTGGTGTAGGTAGCTTGTTCTTAGGTCAAGGTTTCAGTCTGTGAATGCAGGCAGTCTGGCCGCAGCTACTCTAGCTTTTATCGTGTATGTCTGTTAATAGTACTGACAGACCGTGGAAAATGCGCTTGGTTTCTGAGAATTATTTACAAATACATTCCTACTGCAGTTAATTCAGAATATTTTCCTAGCTTTTTCTAGCTTTTCCTAGCTTTCTCCTTCCTGCATTTTACGCTTCTCTCTCTAGTTTAATTCTGAGTTGTTTTGCTTTGTCTTTTAATAGCTGTTAAATACATTATCTTGTAAAAGCTTTATCGAAGTTGTAAAATTTCACTAGTTTGCAGCCTGTTTGTGGGTGCACCTTTGCTGCTTTTCCTGTTCTCTGTCTCAGGGTATCCCAGACCTTTCTCTGAGCATTTCTCCTGTTAGCACAGCTGATTGCTGAGACTCCTAGTACTTCATTGTGGCTTCAGCCCTGTCTATGGATATGTGCTGACAGCGTACACTTTTTTTCCATGAATGTCTTTAAATTTTACTCCGCTAGTTTCCTCAAAACATAGCTATTGCCCTCTATTAAGTTCTCACTGCACCTTCGGCTTTGTCCTCTCTGTGGGGCTAGCTGATGGCCTGTACCCTGACCCTCTAAGCTGAGTACAGTGGCCTCAGGTCATTGACTTGTTTTGTTGCAGCAGGCCGCTGATCTGCGTTGGCTGCCTGTGTCCTGTGTATGCTCCACCTCAGAAGGAGAAGACCTGCTGTAAAAGAGCAAACCTTACTTTTTAGGTATCTGCTCCTGATCCGTGCCAGTGCTTGTTTCATGAGGGTGCATTGCAATGGTCCTGGGTAGCTGGGTAGGTATTTCACGTGTCCTTGTCCATGTCAACAGCTGCTTTGCTGTCTCTGCTTTTTTATTACCTGGAGGGAAGACATCAAGTCCACTGACTTCCAGTTTTACGTGGGGTTTCTGTTGGGGTATACTGTGGCCACAGTCTAACAACAGCATTTTGGTATTCTGAATGTTAGGATTGTTGTCTAAAGGGACATGGCTCTTTTCTGAGGAATTGAGCAGTTTTAGGTCTTTGGAGAGTTAACCAAAATTCCTTGAGGCTTGGAAATTTTTGCTTTTCTTGGGCAGTCTGTTTTCAGCATTCCTCATGCTATTGTGCGTACACTTACAATTGGCTTTCCATAGTTAATGAGCACCCCACTATGCTTACACACTCAGGTGTGAAGTACACATTGATCTCACTGTCTGAGCTCTTAACAGCTGTGATGCATTTATTCTCTGTCCTTCTTGAGCTTAATCACAACTTAAGCACAAATCTTGCCTTTTGCCCAGAGAGGACACCTAAGATGCTGTGGCACGTTATGTCCTATAAGTTATTTCTAATTCCATTTGGCAAGTCTTAAGGGTTTATCACATACTTAGGCTTGTGTCATACACCTAGAATCTTGACGATTTATGTAATTTTTTAGCTCATTTATGTAATGGCTTCTCCTGATATCTTTTAATGAGATAGCGTATGCATCCAATGGGACTGAAAGAATTTGTCTGTGCCAGAGATGAGTCACTAACTCTCTGTCTGAAAGTTTCCTTTTTTTTCCAGGGTTGATTGCCCATGATAGACACAAAGTAATAGCGCATCTTAGTTTTATGTTTTATTGATGGTCTGTGCTTACCCGTTGCTCTCTGATGAGAACATCTCCAGCGTCTAGTTGTCCTTTTGGCTTCAAATACAGCTGTCAGCATTGCTTCTGGGATTGCCTTTACAATCCAACTGGAATCATATTGGCAGTAGGTCAGAAAGCATTGCTAAAAATGTAGTAATTCTCAGTCAGCTGTGGAGCACAGACTGAGGGCCTCCAGATATACTGAAGACCCTCTACAGAACCTTCCTTTTTGTCACTTTCTGTGTAAGAGTGTTTTCTGTCTCTGCAAGTGTTGATCTGACTGTCGAGGTTTTTTGTTTGCTTGTTTTTCTGTTATGCTGATCTCTAGCACTGGATTACAACCTGATTCTCTTTCCTATGTATCACACTGCTACCTATGGACTGAGTCCTTCGCGTTTCATTTACCCAAAACAGCATATACTCTGGATGGTGATACTGCTTTTCTCTGTAACTTTACCTCCTGAGCTCCTACAGTTTGAGCCGGTATTTTTAGGGTCAGCTACTAGCTATTACCATACTGGTTCTTGTCGTGGATAGCTGTAGCTGCTTTAGATATTGCAGAGCATTTCTGTAGGGGATCAAGCCTGTTCCTACAATGTTTCTCACTGGCTGGAATAATATGTTCACTGAATGATCATTTTTTCATTAGGAAATACTTAAGGTTTTGAAATCGCATTCAGGTACTGGAATTCTCAGCCTCTTAATGTAAGTACAGATTTCCACTAGTGCTTCTTTATTTGTGCTTTCCCATTGTGTGCTTGTTTTATTTTTTTTTTTAATTATTTTTTTTAAAAACTTAAGAAAACCCCACAAAACAATACAGTCTGTCACTTAAGGGAGTACTGTGCCGATCAAAAACCCGGTGTAAGTCATCTGGGTGTTTCATGTACTTAATGCATTACTCCATGCAAAGGTGTCTCTTTTTTCTTTTTTTTTTTCCTCTACTTTTATTTGTGATGGAAGACTTTGTTTCTTCAATATTATCTCCTTTGGCCAACTTGTTGTACAAGTTGGCATGTAATGTTCTTAACAGGGATTTTTTTTAATATCTTGCCTTTCTGATAGTGTTTTTAGAAGTTAGTTGTTATGAATCCCATAAATGTGATGAGATACCAGTGTATCTAATGTATCATATGCTAAGTAACGTGAAAGGGCTCCTTATAAAATGCAATTGGCTTGCTTTATTTACTGAAGAACAGCAACTGCGGTTTAGTTTCTTAGGGATGTGCACACAAATCAAAGTACTGTGCTCTATAGTTTCTCTGCATCAACCTTGCAGCCTTCTTCAACAACGATGCCAACAGTTTGGGACCTGGTGCAACCCACAATGTTACTAATACAATGTCCATGCTTGATTTTCAGTGCTGTTTTTTAACCATCTTGACTGTGTGGGTTTTTTAATGGAAACTGTGAGCTCTTCATAGAATTAACTTGAATCTGAAATAACACAAAATGTCAATATTCAAAAGTTCTTGTTTCTTGCTGTGGCTCTGTTATGGACAGTATGTGGTCTTGGACAGATCCCTTTTCAGAGAATGAGTCACTGGTAGCATCTGTACTGCTGATAGCGAAAAGGACCTTATGTTTTGCTCTGTGTTTTCAACTTTTTAATTGTTATATGAATGGTAGGGGAGCGTTGAAGGAGCTAGAGGGAAATTCTTCATTGCTCTTTAAAACAGTGAGTTGAGACAGATGTTAAGGGGAAGAAGTTTTGTTGTGAGCCTTGACATAGTGAATGCACTGATATACCTGAAAAGCAGAGTAAGATGTAAACAGATGAGTAGAATGTAACTTTTAATCTGGTAAGATGTGAAGCTAGCAGGAGCCACGATATCATCTCTGTAAACAGTACTTAATGCTGCAAAAAATACATTTCTGGGAAATGTGAAAGATGGAAATACTTATATACTTGCATGAATGTTGTCAAACAATATGGGAAATGAGGACTGTACTTAAAAGTTCTGATACAGTTTCTGCAAACTTTCGTCTGTACAGACAGAAGAGAAATTTAAGAACTGGAAAAAACGAAACAAAACACCTGCTTCAAAAAGCAATGCCCTGGTGGCAGGGGTTCAGATAACAACAACCAGGTGCTCAGTGTCTGTAGTCAAGAAGAAGAAGAGTGACTGGGAGATGTTTACTGCTGATAAGTGGTTTCATAATCTCTGCCCTTCAAGAAAAAGGGGAAGGTGAAAAATATATGAGTTGACAAGTAACTTTAGGTTTAAGAGTTTTGGTGCAGCGTGAACAGGGTATGTAAGCATATAAAAATGGATTGAGTAATGATGAGTGCAGTCTTTTGTCTGCAGTATTGGCTATTGCTAAGGATAAATGAGCAAATTAGTCTGGCTCAGACTGAAGTTAATAAAACTAACGTGAGAAACAAGCTGGATTTAGAGCATTTTGTGATTAATTCAATTTTGTCCTAGCTTGTGAGTCTAGAATATTTCCTTGGAGTTCAGCAAATCCCAGATGCTCGTTTGGTACAGGACTAATTATGTTATGCAAGGTTTTACATGCATATATAGCATCTTTATAGAAAATATCTGCAGGCCTACAGAGAGAAGTCTTTTACTGATGTCACAGTGACTGTCCTCTCTGCAATAATTTGTCTCAATAATTGCTTCTGTTTGATCCTGCAGGTTGGAGAGGCAGACAGATGTTGTAAAGGAAGATAGTCATATGGTAGAACTGATTTACTTCTCATTGATATGGCTTTTGCAGTTTTACTCATTTGGCAGCAAATGAGAGGTAAGAATGAGATGCCCCAGACAAAACCTTTGGATTACATTCAGCCTCTTTTTAAAATAGTTTCACAAAAATCAAACCAAGAATCAGAGACCACAAATAGAGGTGGGTCCTGGGGCACATAAAAAAAGCGTGGCAATCAGGTCAAGGGAGGTGGTCCTCCCCTTCTACTCTGCCCTGGTGAGGTCTCACCTGGAGCATTGTGTCCAGTTCTAGACTCCCTGGTACAAAAAAGACAGGGATCTCCTTGAAAGAATCAGGGGGTCACAAAGATGTTAAAGGGCATGGAACCCCTCTCTTAGGAGGAAATGCTGAGAGACCTGGGTCTGTTCAGCCTTGAGAAAAGAAGACTCAGAGGGGATCTGATCCACATCTATAAATACCTAAGGAGCAGGAGGCAAAGGGACGAGGCTGGACTCTTCTCAACAGTGTGTGGTGATGGGACAAGGGGAAATGGTGACAAACTGATACATGGGATGTTCCGCACAAATGTGTATGGGAACTTCTTCACAGTGCAGTGACAGAGCACGGGCACAGGCTGCACAGAGAGGTGGTGGAGTCTCCTTCTCTGGAGACGTTCCAGACCCGCCTGGATGCCTACCTGTGCAACCTGGGCTAGGGAGCTGCTTTGACTGGGGGGCTGGACTCAGTGATCTCTAAAGGTCCTTCAGTGGCAAAAATCGGGGCTCATAATTTTTTTGGAGGCCTATGATGCCTGATAGATTCTAAGTTTGCTGTCTAGCTGTTCTTAGCAGTGGCTTGCACCATGTAACTTAGAGGTGTGATAGCATGTTCTTACAGAACAAATGCGAGCATCCTGGCAGAAAGCCTTTTGCAGATCCATTAGAAATTCTCCCTTAGAAGTCTGCAGCCTATGAATTGGTGTTAGTGTTGTAGATAACTATGACTAGTTCGGCTTTTTTGAAGGGAAGAGGTGAGCTGAGTAGGAAGTGATGGAATTAGTAGTAATTTTTACTGTGCGTGTGTAAAATTTTATCACCCTTAAACGTAAGGGTGAGGTAAGTAGTTTAGGAGCATCTTATTTTAATGCCCTAAAGGAGTTATGAGGACAAGTGAAATGCTGCAGCCTATGTAAGCATGTGTATGCTATCTGTATGTATTATCAATTAAACTTGCATCATATGACCATGAAGATTTCATTTATTTGTAAAGAGAACATGGTATTTTATTATAGTAACAAAGCAGAGCTTGAAAACAGGTTTGAAACCTCTATCAAAGTCTTTCATTTTGTTTCTTTTTTTTTAAACTTGAATCAAGGCATTGATTCTTACTGTCACTTGCTAACATCATCAAACATGGCCAAAAGAAGTGGTATTGGCCCCCATTTAGAGAACATTAAATAGAGGCAGTGTGTGTAAACTATTCTCTATTGTCCAAGTCACATGGGAAATGAACAAAATGTGTTTTGGACTTGGGTTTTTGCTGTGGACTGTGCTGTGTCCCTCACTGAACTAAGCAAGGTGTGGGAATGAGCAGTGACCTAAGTAAAATACAACGCATCAAGTAGCATGCTGAGTGGACGAGTCCAGCAGAGATTAGACCAAGCAGGCTGATAGTTGTTAGAAGGAAATTGATTTGTGGAACTTTACTTCTGGGTCTGGAAGTACAATGCTGGAAGGTCTGTTCAACTGTGATTTTTGTTGTTGTTGTTAATCCAGAAGAGGATAAAAATCAACCTGTTCTTCCATAGAAGCCAACCATTCAAATAAATGCAAAGTGCCTCTCTTAAGACCTGCTGCAGAGCTGTTACAAACGAGGTTACATCCTGTACCTTCTAGAAGGGAACAGTGACAGGTTGCAGGTTAAGATAATCCCAGTACTGCTCAACTGGAGTGATTTTTGCTATTAACCTGTGTTACCTTCAGCAATTACCAGAGCTTTGGCTTTCAGGAAGCAAGTGCGTGCTGATCTCCCACCTTACCAGAGATACAGCATAAACACTGTTCTGGATCCTGCATGCTAGACAATTGAGGGAACAACAATGGGAGAAATAAAATTAAAGGGGATTGGAAACCCTTCAGAAATTTCAATACCTGTGCTTTTCTTTCCCACATACACACACAGACAACCTGTGCTACCTACAAAGGCAAATGTTCTGTATTTTGCAACTTGTAGGTGGTGGTTGGTGCTGCTAAGGATACTTGCAGTGAGTTCACTGTGCTGAGGAAGTCGGACTCTGCTACCTTAGTTCTATATCTAGACAGTGGAGATAACAGAACAATGCTGCCACAGTAGTAGGAGGATGCAGTTTTAAATGGGTTAGATGCTTCAGTGGCATGAGTAGGGTCGTCTACACTCCTGACAAAAGTAGTGATTAAGAGCTCCTTTTGAGGTGTTCTCTTGTACTTTTGTTTTGCCAAATAAATGTAGGTAAAGCATGAAAAAGGCCTTTGCAATTCTGGCAAGCCTTTTTGTCTTACATTCTGCTGGCATAATTCCTCAAGTGGAAAAAAGTTATGTCAGTGCAGGTTTAGTCTGGGGAGGCATAAGTTCTAGCAAAAGTATTTTGTTCCTAGAAAGGCTATGCTCATCTTATAAGCCCTTTGTTGGCATAAAGCAAGGTATAGCTGTACTGAGTTAGCTCACGGTGTAGATTTGGCCTCAGTGTAAAGGTCTGGGCAAAGCTCTTATTTGAACTAGGACTTAGTTAAAGAACATGTTGTAAGAGAATGAGAACTTCTCCCCCAGCCCTGGCAGGTAACATACTGCTGAAGAAGTACCCCTCACATCAGCATTCATTTGGAGATGCTGTTTAAAAAAAATAAACTAGGACTCAGAAAATGGTCATTTTCAGTTCCAAACTTCACAGTGGTTTTGAGATTCTTATCTAAGTTTTGCTTTTTAGGGGGGTGAAAGAGAAAGCAATCTCCAATCCAGCTAAACACACCTGATTCCAAACTTGGGTTTGTTTGCTTGATGTTCATGCTCTCTGCAAATATTTAATTAAAGTGGTTACAGCGGTGTTTTGCTCTGACACTCGTAGAATTTGAAGAACTTGTGCAAGCTTGAGAATAAACCTTCTGTTTTAAAAGTCAGTTATGTGAGATGGAGGAGCGAGATGCTTAATGCACAGCATTTAGAAGAGCGCATGCGTCTAAGGTTTTGTTTTGGAGAGAGCTGATACATTTATTTATTTGTTTTTAATCCACAGATGCCTCTTTTCCATCAGAAAAGAGTGGTTATGTGAGGGGTAGAGCAATGCTGACTTGCTGCTTTTAAAAGTATTTTAGAAATCCAAAACCAGTATTTTGAAGATACTAAAATGAAAAATATACCACAAATACAAATAATGTGGTGACAGCCTTTGTTTTCAAAGCGTGCTTTGCTGTAGTATTCAGATGTCTCATATTAGAGCTGAGTTTGCTTTTCTTCTGTCTGTAAGCGATTGGTTAAGCACAGTTAAACATTACTAAGAAAGGAAGAGGGTGTTATGATTTCTCTGTAATTAATGGATTTGTATCTAATCTTCAAAGGACAGTGAATCTTTTCAGAGATTAGTGAAAATCTACACGCTCACTTCGCCCCCATTTTGCATTTCTTCTCTTTTTGTAGACTAATGTTTCAAATGGCTTACCACAATAGTGTGCTCGCTGCCCCAGCATAATGTTGCACAACCTTCATCTCCAATGATTTGCAGCAAATATTCTAATTAAATTGTTTAACAGTGCTCATCTATTTGTTTGTTCAAAGCTGAGTGCTGTATGAGTTAGATAAATGTCTTTCAAGTGGATGAAAGAACAAGTTCAGAGGCAGTAGGCAGCCACTAAAATCTTGTTTAAGACCTTAAAAGTAGCTCTGTTGAAGTGTGATTATTTTCTTTTTTAAAGTTATTTTTATTAGAAGAGACTCCACTGACAGTCATTAATAGTATTTTGGCCTAATAAAGATTGGCTTAGGTGAACTCATACTTGTAGCAAAGATTTTCCTGTTTGCACAGAACTGTATTTGTTAAGATGCTCAAATTTTCCCTGCCTTTTTCATTATGAAGGTATCCTGCAGCATTTGTAATCTTTCTGGAACTTCCCCCTCCTGAACCCTTTCACTTTTTCTTGGTTTTCCCTGACTTGTCTTCTTTGCTCAACATGTTTATGGAATTTGGCCTTCTGGAATTAAAGTAGTTATGTCAAAATATTTGGTGGCCTCAAGTGAAGATTCTGCTGAGAGACTTCCTGAGCCCTTCCTCTCAAGAGCCTTTTCTTGTCACTGATGACTCAGATAACCCCCCAGTAACTATGCTAGGTGATGGAACCAGTTAGGGGTGTAGTGAAAACAGCTTCCTTCTCACTGAGTTTTCTGTGTCATTTGAGGTTTGTTGGGAAGCTTGTGTTTTCATGTGCCTTACTGTTGAGGTGGTTTTTTTTGTTGTTTTTTTCATTATTATTTTTTTTTCCATAATCATTTGAGAAAGTTGGTTATTTTTGTCCTCTCAGTCCAGGAACGATTGCTCTTCTTTTCCCATCAGTGCAGAAGCTGACTGGAAATAAGCAAGCATCTCACAGTTTTCAGGAGCCAACTGTGTTTTCCTGCTGAGAGACCTCTGGAACTCTTCTTAACTGTCTCAATAGAAACATACAGCCTGAGGTTAACATTTCATTTCTGTCTCCGACTCCCCTTAACCTAGTACAGTCTAGGATCTTTCTTTACTCATTCTCAAAGACGGTGTGTGATTGGGCTTAATCTTTTGTCATTTCATCACTGGGGAATGTCACCCGACCCACTTGGCACCTCTCTGCATAAGCTGTCAGTCTGTTTTCTCAGCGATGCTGAGATCAAAGGAGCATAACTTCTGTGTGAGCACATCAGGTGAAATTCCCTGGGCTTTCAAAACTACTTTCTGCCCAGCAGTGCCTGTTAAGCCCCTTGCAAATTCTGCAGGGGCTTTACAGGGAGCTGCTAGGTACTGTAGTGCTGTTTTAGAAAAACATGCCTGTGGCCTCTAGCCAGAGTTTGTAGTTCGTCAGTGACTCCAAACATGGATTATTGCTCTGTAACCACGCAACATGGTCACTACTCAGTTATGATGGTTAATTATGGTTTCAGTTTATTCTGTCTCATGATTGCCTTTCCTGTAATCTCTTAGTACGTGGAGTTTGGTTTTTGGTTTTCTTATGTAGGAAGAATCTCTGAAAATTTACTTTGTAAAAGGCTGACTAATCTGTGTCCATCCCAGATGACTGAGAATCAGGGAGTGTCATTGTGGTGCCTGCTCTCTGTATTATACCTCTCTTGCTGAGCTATCAAGCTTCCCTGACTTTTTTAAAATGCCTCCAG
Source organism: Odontophorus gujanensis (assembly GCA_013399175.1). NCBI lineage: Eukaryota > Metazoa > Chordata > Aves > Galliformes > Odontophoridae > Odontophorus > Odontophorus gujanensis. Next base: position 523,580 of record VXAB01007897.1, read on the forward strand.
CACGTGCACACTTAGTCTGATAGGCAGATATGCTTCAGTTCTACTGGCATTCTAATGGAATAAGCTGTTTTGTGGAGACCCTTTAATCAGGTAGAGTTGGGACTGAAGTAACTACGTAACTAACTTTTTGCTTATGCAAATAATATATACCCAGACCTGCAGGTCATCTCAGGAGATGACTGGAGTAATTCCAAGGCAGTTCAGAGCTCTGGGGGTTGAGGTGTCTGAAAGTGAAAAGGAGAAATGGAAGGCAAGCAGGGCTGTTTATCCCAAGCCCCCTGAGTTAAAAGCCTCTAAAGTGCTCCTTACTAGTTTATTGTTCTTTGTGCAAACTGTGAAGGGTGATAGTTGTGCCCTGGGCCCTTTGCAGCTACCTTACCCTGCTGTTTAGAATGCTGATCACTCCTTTCACTTGCTATGCGAATAGATTGGCAAGCTCTGGAGCTGAGCTGAACTGCTTAAAGGTAGTGAGGCTGGATCTGCATGTTCCTGTTTGGTCAGTCCTAACTTAAAATATAAATCTTATAGTTATTTGAATGCCAATGTGTTTGTTGCTGGTTTCTATGGTAGTGCTATTGTAAACTTTCCATTTTTAGTTTCTGGTGAGCTACAATAGCAAACAGTATTTTTGGGCTTAGAAAGGGTACTCTGAAAGAGTGGTTATATGCTCACATCCCTTTTTTACCCCCCTGTACATGCTATAAGGCTTCAGGCACTGAGCAAGAAATAAGGGAGATGGTGAGGCAGGTATAGCCTACTAGGCAGCCATCCTCAGGTGTTGTGCACTGCAGAACAATGTTAAGAAGCTCATCTTTAGAAGAGAAAGTTTGACTAAAAAGGTAAGATTGGGAAGCCCGGTGCTAACTCCAAGCCAGAAGGTTGTTTGTGATTTTGGCTGGTGTTCACTCCTTAAGGAAGTATTTGAGACACAAAGCAAAATAAGCCCTACAGACAAATCCTGTTTGTATGATGAGGGTTCTAGAGGTGGGTGCCAGGATATTCTCTGTAGTCTTCGAGAGCTGGACTATATGTGGAAAGGCTGTCATAGTGTGCTCTGGGTGGAAGGAGACTAATTCCAGAAAATAGTTTCCATACTGATCCTTCTGAAGATTCTGTGATGCTCAGCTTGAGGATTTTCCAGATCTGGCAGCTGGTTACATTTACAGTTTGGTAGTGTTTTTTTTTTTTTTTTTCCCTTTCCCCTGTCTACTACTTGGCTACTATGGCCCTAGGATTCTGGTGCTGACTTTTATTTCTCCTTTTCTCCAGTGAGCATGACTTAGGAGCAGACTGATTAATCTGATGTGTTAATGACTAGCATATATTCCCTTTCACTCCTGAAGTTATAGCAGCACAGGTTGTCTGATTTCAATCCTCTGCCTAAAAGTTCCTCACTGCTTTCCTTCTGAACAAAGAGGGTACATTTTCTGTAAAGGCATGGGTACGTAGGAGAAGCCGAGTGCTCGTGATGGTGTAGCAATCTGACTGCTTTCGTTAAGTCCCACAGTTGCTTGTCTTGGCCACAGAGAGGAAAAAAGCTTCTTGTTCTAATGTTAAATTTGTTCGGTAGAGCTCTGGGGCCTGCACAGCTGATTGAGAGAAGTTTTAAGCTGGAATCTGGATCAGCCAGGCTGCTGACTGTTTCACCTGGCAACTGACAGTCCTGTTTTGCTGCAGTTTGGCCCCAGGCTCTTTCAGAGGCCTCTGGGCAAAAGATAAATAACCTCTTTTATTTGTCCTAGGCACCCTACAGCTCCTGGTATGGCTGGCAATATCTAAGACTCTTGCAGTCCTCCAGTGTATGCTGCTGTAAAGCTGAAAAGTGACTTACTCCAACTGTACAAAGAAAGAACAAATGCATCAAAGGTAAAAGAAAACCACAGCCACAGCTGTGGTCATTGCTTTCTGACCAGTCTATAACCAGTGTATGCTTCAGCTATACGCATGACTTAATTTTTGGTTGGGCACTTCCAGCTTGTGGTTGTGTGACGGAAAGAGAGGAAAAACATAAACTGGTTCTCTAGTATTAAGTTAAACAGTTCTCCAGTGTGTCTGGGACAGTGCATGTGAGCTAAGCAAGTGTGCCCTGGGGAAAATGTCTTGTGGGAAGTACTTCTAAAGACCTTAGACCCTGGAGAAAAGCAGGATTAGGCTTTTGGGTAGTGCCATGCCTGTGTAAGGCCACAGAAGAAAAGAAAACCTGGTCCCTACAGAGTTTAAAGTGTGGCGTTAACAATGGGACAATGTGCCCATGCTTATGTTACAAAAGGCTTAGACACCCATCAGCACTTAATTACAGTTGACTTTTAAAATAGTCTTTCGGTATATATAATAGAACATTTTATTATTGAATATGCACTTACCTTCGCGGACTTGGGAATTTTGAGTGTTTGAATTGGTTGCAGAAGAAATTAAGCACCTAAATCCCCCTTTTGAGATGAGATCATGCCAGTTCTTTTCATAACAAGGGTGTACAATGTTATTTCTGCTTTTCATGGAACTGCCACTTACATTTTTCTTTTCCTTTCTTAAATTGTCCTTTGGCTCAGATAAATGTCTCTTGTTTTATTGCTACAGTACTGTGACTGTTGCCTTATAATTATAAGGCACCTGGGAGGAATTTTAGTTTAACAGTGATCTTTCTTCAACGTGTTGTTACATCACCCATGAAAAGATCAGAGAGATAACCCTTTGCCCCAGGGGTACTATAGAAAATAGAGCAGCCTAAGCAAGCTAAGCTATTTTGCAAAAACAGTACGTGGAAAGAGGACTGGATGACCTCAAGGGAAGCTTAACTCCTGGAAAAAGGAGATACACCACTGATCAAGTCCAGGTGTCGAAGCAGAAATGTCCCAAAAAAGTTATGCTTAAGTGTAGGTGACCTCCCGAGACCTGTGAGGTAGAACAGTCATAGCTCCAAAAGTCATGCTTCTTGTTTACAGTGTCACTACTGCTTCAGGTAATGGCTAAAATGCACTGTAATACTAGGTGTGTTCTAACTAACTGCAGAATGACCAGAGCTTGGATAAAGCCAATTTCATTACTGGTTCCAGCTGCCAAGCAACTGAATAGCTCCATGATATTATTTATTTTTTTTATTTTTTAAAGTACAGTTCCACTCTTAAAAGAGCAGCTTATGCCATGGACATTAGGATTATGATCTGACAATTAGTGTATTTTTCTATCTGCCTTTGGGAGAGAATGGTTAAAATACTATGTGTTCTGAAGCCCTTTGGGACCAGCAGAAGTTCCAGAATTGAAACTTCTTTTGACTTCGAACCAGTGTGGAAATCCCCTTGGTCAGCAATAGGTATTAAATCGGGAACATTCAATGATGAAGGGAGCAGAGCTATTGGAAGCTGTTTGGTTTTCTATTTTGTTAGCTTTGTTTCTGGTCATTATGAAAGTATGTTTTAATGTGGGCTTAGGTTCTTTGTTAGTCTGAGCTGGATTCTGCAAAAAATGGCTGCTGTGAAATCATACAGTATAAAACGTCTGATTATTTTTAACTTGAAAATCTGTTAACAGTATAATTTCACTAAGATGGTAGTCCTTCTTCCTGAAACTTCTTTCTTTCACATTTTTAATGACCCTGTGCATTGATATGCAGTCCCACTACTGATTGCAGGTTGCTTATAAACATTCAAGTACTCGTTATTGCTGGTATTTGTCACATCAAACACAAAACACCACCATCACTGTTTCATATGGGGTTCTAACTTCAAAACTCTTGTCTAGAGAATGCTGAGGAACTGTTCCTGCTTTTAGATATAGCTGCTTCTAGGTAGAATGACCTCTATTAAGTAATGGTTTGAATGCATAAGCCACAGGAATACATACAAGAGGGGTATTTGTAGCAAGGAATTTTATCTGAAAACCAGGGACTCCAAAGATTTCAAAATGGACATCATTTGTGGCTATCTATCCTGTTACGGATTACTCTCTTTAAAGAAAGTGGACTTGATTTCTGAGGAATTACCTGTGCAACTGAAACAGTAAATTTCAGTTCTGAGAAATCTCTCAACTTACAGTAAATAGGGTCTTCAAAACGTTGACTGAAGAAAGGGCCGCTAGGTGGTGCTGTTGTCTTGTGGTTGGCCAGCTTAAAAACCCTGTCGCTTCAGGGAAATTACCTAAAACATTTAGGACTTCAACTAGAAAATCAACCTTTTCATAAGGTAGGGATCTGGGATTCAGTCATGGTAGTGATGAGCATTTTTATGAGCACTTCATGTCACATGGATGAGAAGGGAAAGTTGAAGTTAAAACCTTGTTGGGAGCGTCTTGGAGGCCAAGTTTATAATGATATGGAGAGGTGAACAGACAAAAAAAACAAACAAAAGAAAAAACAAAAACCACCACCACTACCAACCAGGGTGAAAACCCAGACCGAAAAGGCAGTAGATAAGGAGTTAGTCTAAACAAATGTTTTTGTGTCTGATGAAGTTTTTTTTTTTCTTGAGTAAGGCGCTCGCCTGAAGATCCAAAACACATTGAAGAGTTAAAAAGGAATGTCAGAAGTTATTTTAGGAATGCTGTTTATCACAGAGAACAAGAGTGAGCAAGTGTGTGTGTATACCATGTATGCATGTGTGCATATCTACACACAGACTTTTCCAGAAGTAAGGAGTAATAAGTCTAAAACTAAGCTATATGCATCTGCAGTTTATGTAGTTATTAAGGCAGAAGCGTTTTGGAGAAACATGGTACTGTGTACCATGAAGACTCACATGGTCTGATTTCATACCTATTTGTTGCCCTGGAGAAGAATTGCCAAATTTGAGCACTGGATTTCCCAAGCCAAATAGGGATTGCAAAGTGAGATCGTGGAATCAAAGTGGGCTAGGTTTGAAGTCTTGCCCTGGAGGAAAGCGTTTTTGAGCAAAAGGTTTCCAAAACTTAGTTTGCTCTCATTCTGTGGAAAAAATGTTGGTCAAAGTGTTTTCTCTCTGAAGGTGTTTGGTACCGTTAGTATTGTTGCTTTCAGGTGCATTACCTCAATCATTTTTATTTCTTTTCTTTCTTGCTGGAAGTGAAGAAGTGGAAGGCACTCCTTTAAAATCTACTGTAGTTTTAAAAAATAAAAGTGTGTACGGGGATGGAAAGCCTGTCATTTGACTTGATTTTAGGGATTTCTTGAGTTTTAACATCTGCTTCTTACCACTTGCTTAAAATAGGTCCTTTGCTAGTTACCTGTCTGGTTATGAGGTTAAAAGGAAAAGCCAGTGTTTATGACACACCGTTTGAGAGGGAAATTCCCTCAGAGGAAGAGATTAAGACTGCATTTTGAAAGCAGTCCAGTTTCAACAAACTATGTGTGATTTCAGAAAAGAGTAGTTTTTTTCACTTTGCTGCTTCTTTCATTATTATAATTATTATTTTAAAGAGTATGCATCTTGTATGCATATGCACTCATACCAACACAAGGTTGTCCTGTCACCTCTATCTGAAAAGTTTTAAGATACTGAGTGCTTTGACTTCTGGTTTATGAAAATCAAGTAACAGAACAAATGAGTGTATGGGCTGACTTGCCTCATTTTTGTATTTTTTTTCTTTCCTTTTTTTTTTTAATCCACCAGTGTGGGCAAATTATTTGCAAATGACTTGAATACAAAGAGTGTTTGTGAAAACTGAGAACGCAAAGGGTTAAATGTTGACTTAATTAATTCAGGGCTAGCTCATTCTCTGAGATAGAGTGCTTCAGATGTGGTCATGCTTCCAGTGCTTTGTTTTCTCAGCAAAAGCTGTGGAGGATGTCGTTTGTGGCTGTTTTCCCCTTGGAGTTCAAGAAAGGGCAAGCACTGCCTGTTCAGCTCACAGTCACGGCATTTCTGATGGAAAGATTTCTGTCTTGGATTACTCAAACTTGTTTGTGTCTTTGCAAAGGTTTAAGAAAGTTTTTAGGTGCTAGTGATAGCCAGAATGGTGACAATGAGGTTGAAACGAGGTGCTTAGTCTAAGCCTTAGATGGTACAAAGTACCACATTTTTCTGCTTGATGCAATGTACTGCCAGCTACTTTCCCTTCTTGGTGCAGCTTGAACCAAACATGGCTTTATTCTACTTCCAGAACATGCAGCATTGTTACATATCCGTGGGTTTGGTTTCTCAAGTGAGAAACTTTGACTACCTGTATTCTTATCACTAAGTCTTCTGTGATCTTGCAGGTGAAGTCAGCACATCTACATACAAGAGAGTGCCTTGGAGTTGCTGTGGGAGCAAGCTTGGATATGGTATTTGAAGAGTGGCATTGGGATAACAAAGACTGATTAGTCAAGCAGAAATGCAGATTTAACGTTAAGATGGGCTTAAATTTTAGTAGTGAGCTTGCTGTAGCATCTATTGGCAGAATTTCAAATTGTTTCATGTTTAGTTACATTTGAACTTGCTGCATGCAAAATGACACTGAGAAAATAAACCTGCTTTACTTGCACTACTCCTTTTTCCTTCTCAGTCATGATGCACATTTCTCTGTGTCCCAGCAGCAGGGGCATCTGTACCATATAATAGGTTCTCAAAGCTACCTGGTTTGCTGGCTAGCGGGAGCCATGTGAAGTGCTACTGTCGGAGGAAGGAATTGAAAGAGGATGTGGGTCATATTTTTTATTTCTTTTTCTTGATCACATATGGGATATGGCATAATGCTACTGAAAAAGTAGATAGCACTTCCGGTTTAGTCATGCCTAGTGCTTACTGTAGTTCTATTGTGGGATTCCAATTAGCTTGCCAAACATGGTTGCCTATCTTTAGACAGTCATCCCAGCAGCAAAGCAGTCTGCCTGCCCCTGAGACACTAGGTTGGGAAGAGTTGATCCGCAAACAAATTGTGTTGGTCCCAAATGGGCAAGAGGTGAGATGCCAACCATGAAGGACCGGGATTGTTGCCAGACAGGTGTCCTCAGACTTGGTGGCTACCCAGAATTAGCATTCCTTTAATTTGCAAGTGCTGACCTTGCTCTCCTAAGTTAGTAAGTGCCTGAGCAAAACATGAATAGAAATGACATAGGTAGGAATGTAATTCTGCTAAGCTTGGGTTCATACGAGTGTAAGTGGGGAAGTTAATTCAGGTGCTTCTGGAATGTAAGCTGTGTACAGGAAAATTCTGCTGCTCAAAGTTGCTGCTTGCTTCTTGAGCTTTGGGTTCAAGAATAGCTAGTAATTCAGAGAGTTAAAAAGCTCTCCAGAGAACGAGTAGTAGGATGGGCTAGGAAAGACAAAGCAGTATGCTGGAGGCTGCATTTCAACAAAAAGTATTTTCTAACCTAAAATTACAGCGCAGTGTTTAGACAAATTACACAAAAGTATAGTTGCAACTCTGACTTGGAGTGGTGATGGCCAGTTTTGCTTTCGTTAATTTTCGTTTAGCTTAGAGTTAACTTTGAATGTGCTTGAGGATGTCATAACTGCGCTGTGGTTCAGAATGAGTCTTCCATTTCAATACAAGCTTAAGACTTATTTATTTAAACATCACCCAGAGTATTCTCAACATACTGTAAGAATTTCCTGGTAATTGTGTTGGTTAATTTATGGCCAACTACGTAGAAGAATGACCTTTTTCTGAAGTGGTGCTTAGTTAATTTAATTTCTATTGTTTTAGTAAATAAACTTTCAGACTTAGCCATATGAAAAGTGGCCTCCTTGCACAATAATCTAAAATCTCATTAAAAGTATATAAGAAGCCTACAACATAGTACAGTGTGTAACTAATGATAGGACTGGAGGGAATGGCTTCAAGTTATGCCAAGGGAAATTTCAACTGGATGTTAGGAAATACTGCTTTTCCAAAAGAATGGTCAGGTACTGGAATGGGCTGTCCAGGGAGTTGGTGGAGTCACTGACCCTGGAGGTGCTCAGGAAATGTTTAGATGTTGTGTTGAGGGACATAGTTTAGAAAGATCTATTGGTGATAGGTGGATGGTTGGATATGCTTCAGATGGGAGCACAGATGAGACAAACCCCTGTCTTGAAGGCCTCCAGATCGATTGGCAGGAGTTAGGAAGCAGCTCCTACACGGCTTCCTGCGCTGGCCGTGGTGCTGAAGGGCAGAGGTAGGCACTGAGGGCAGCTCCCAGTAGCCCCCATGCACGGTCACCCTCCCACTAGGAATGAATGGAGAAGAATGAAGGGAGATAGGCTTTCTGGTGATGGGAATCTGGGGCATGGCTGTCGTCTTCCCCTCTCTGGTGAAATGTTCGGAAGTCCTAGGATCATTATGGCATTGTCTGAGGAGAACACAGGACTATGAAGCCAAACCTTGAAATATGTCTTAGTCTGCAGGAGAGATACTGGGACTCTTGAACAGGTTATGGAAAACATGGTTTAATTGCTAAATGAGCAAGAATATACTCCTTAGTAGATGAGGAGATTTTACCAGTAAAGGTTGGAAAACCATGCAAGATCTGGATACTCTTCTTATTTTAGGCACTTCACTATAGAAGGCCAAGGTAGGCTGTTTTAAGACTTCTAAGCATGCTTGGTTATAAAATAAATGGGTATGCTAAACATTTCTTAAGTATCCTATCTTCCTTGATGCTTTGGTAAGGAATGTCTGAACTGTTCTATTTGCCAATAGAATGCAGCCTATTCTGAGAGATAGACTAAAGCTCAGTCAGCAGCAATGAAAGCTGCAGCAGTTTGGGTCTTACGTGAAGGAACTTACACAGCTGCAGTACAGTCCTGTACCAAACTGTAACTCCAGTATCATGCCATTGTACACAAAACATGTTAAGACCATGGGAGCTATGCTGAGCACTATTTCATAACACAGCACCTTCAACATCAAAAGAAGAGACTGTGTTTCACAGTAGTCAATCAGTAGTCATCAAACTACTTTCAGAAATATATTTCTATATAGAAATATAGCTATCTGAGGAGTGTAACAAGGCTGACTGAACTTTGACTTTACCTGATGACACCAGGAACGTTCGAAGTGACTCAAAGGAAAGCAGAGCTATCGCTTGGTAAAAGATTGCTTCCTATTTTTATTTATTGTTTTGAGAACTCCTTCCTCAACCTTAATTAAAACCTACTTATTTTGTAAGTTGATGGATAGTTAGCACAAGGAAGAATAGGTTGTGCAGAAGGATGACAGGAACGAAAGAGAACCCTTTCAAAGAGGTGTCCAGAATTATTTTCCATTTCAAAAAAGTCTGATTAGGTTTTGGTGTCTTTATAAGCATATGGGACATAATAATTGATATAAGCATATCTCTAGTTCTTGAACCTGCAGGACCAGTACCCTCTAAATTGTTTGGAATCACTGTTGGGAGCATATAGGACTGTTTTAGTCCTCCCATTGTAGAAAAGTACAGCATAATCAATTGACTAAGAAGTGAGAGCCAACCCACCCTACTCCAGAAAAATTGTCTTTGATTGATATATATAAAAATAATATGGAGAATAGGAATGAATGGTTATATTTTCCTTATGGTCTTTGTTGGAGCTCGTTTTTCCTAGGGGTCATACAGACTCAAAGACACTTCAGAATCCATATCTAAAGATTTACAAACAGTTTAAAGAATGTGGTGTGCATGTTAGATTTCACTGCATGTAAGTTTTTTTTTCTGACTGCTCAGAGTTGCAAGCAGTATTGGTTGAATGTCATACGTGAAATTCTATGGGTTGCAATAGTTGTAGCATATTCTTGCTGCTTCCTGGTATTTTATAAAACTAGTGGACTTAAATAATGTTAAGCTGCTCTAATTTTAGCATAAAATTAAGATAACTTGTTGACTTAGCATTATTGTTCCAAAGAGTATAATGTTATCCAAGAAATCAGCACGACTCAGATGCATTCTGTTGGAGAAGGTTCACACAGTATTTGCCATAAATTGTTGTCTGTTGCTATGATACAATCAGAGAAGATCAAATGTTGGATAAACACTGCACAAGTCATCAAAGAGGTCGAGTAATGTATATAGCTAAGGAATGGAAATAATTGTGGCTCTGGTAGAGACCAGGGGAGGGAGACTCTTGACTTGAAGAACAGTCTCAAAAATGCCATATGTTTTAGAGAGCAAAATGGTGGTAGATAAAGAACCTTGATGGTGGAGGAGAAGAGAGGATGCCAACTTTAAAGCCGCTCAGGCAGGAAGGAAAAGGCATCCTAGTTAAAATACTGTCAGAAGTTCTTGTTAGAATCTCTACAGTTTTGTTGTTTGGTATTTTAGACAGATTCCTCCTTCTCATACAGTAGTCTAGACAGCAGCTTCAAGGTTCCTAAAAAATATTAATGAGTGATATTTTTTAAAACTTCGATTCTTTTTTTTTTTTTTTTTTTGCTTTATTATATCTTGTTGATTAGTTTGATGGCTCTTCATCTTAAAAAGGTGACTACTGTCTTTGTGATGAATGCTTTTAATAATGTGAATTCTTCACTGCATCAGAGCAACCAGGTAACAACACAGTTGTCTTAATTTCTCAAATCACCCCAGGTTCCTGCCAGCTGGTTGTTTTTTTCACGTATTTATGCAGATTTATTATGTCCATTCTTGTCTTCTCTTAGCACAAGAGATGAAACAAAAGATAAACCACTCATGCCTACAGCAGCGCTCCCTAGTTGCCTAACTGCCTATTCTTCTTCCAGACGCACCTTACTCCATCTCACACTGGGGGAAGTGCTTTGGTGAATAGAATAGCTTTGTATCAATGCTCTCAGGGTCAACAAATGGAGCTTGGCATACTGACAGAACAGGAAGAATTTTCCAACCAGAGCTGAATCACCATTGAAATTGCCTTGCTATTCCAAGTAAAATAAGGGAGAGTAATCTAAACTCTCTGGTTGATTGCTTGTTTTTGTTTTTAGTTATTACTATTATAAAATTGTTTCAGTAGCAAATAATTTCAAGCAATTTCAGGCAAAGTGGATTGTCCTACTGATTTCACTAGGTGCCAACTTGGACTTGGAGATCATACTTGCTAAACCAAGTTAAATTTTTCTGCTTTTCAGTGCCAGAAAGGAGTGGAAAGATACCTTAAGAAGAATTGCAGAGTCCATTTTAGAGCTCTTGTTTTTGATGACCTTATAACAATACATAGCAGGTCTGAAAGTAGCTGTGGTTTAGTTCCCTGGCTTCAGAAAAATCAAACCTATTTTCAGTAGCTGGTCTTCTTCATCCAGTGAAGTTTGTGGCACGCGACTCTTTATGGCATTTGAATGACAGTTCTACAAACCTAAAAATTAGGTGTCAGCTTTGAGAGGAAGTGGTCTTTCTTATGTCTTTACATCGTATAAATTCCTCATGTTGTGAGTTTTAGTGTCTTCAGATGATTACTCATATAATTAAGTGTAGAGAAGAAATACTACTTAGCTAATTATAACCACTTTCAATTAGATCTTTCAATAACTTCTGCAGTAAGTTTTAAGAATGTGAATAGATATAATAACCAGGATAGACATGCATCTAATTGGAAGGGAAAAGGAAGATGGAGAAAAGTAGTATTTGGGTGTTGAGTACCAGAGGAATTTGATATGAATGGTGTGCTCAAAAGACAAGAAACCAGCTAGTAATGCACAACCCAGAAGTACTGTTTATATCCACCCTTTCCTGCAGGGTCATATAGGTGCCCTGCTTAATAATGGAGAGTATAACAGTGCAAGACATCTACAGTCTGTCCAGCTTGAAAGTTTCCATCCATTCCCTGGAGATGAGGACTGAATGGGCAGAATCACTGACATTAGAGAGAGCAGGGAGGCCTGCAGCTTTCCTAATTGAATTCTTTTACGTTGAGTTGAAAAGGAAAGTTATTTCTTGCTGATTATCTTCATGACTATGTTCCCCATCCCTTAATCTGCAATGCTAAGGCCCTCTGCAGTGGAATTGCCAGGTCACAGCCTGAACCAATGACTGAGCACCTGGTGAGATGGCATGGCTAACCCAAGGAGCTCAGGTGCAAGCAATGCATTTAAATGATTGTAAGGGGTGAAGCCTCGTTTAAAGATTAGCAGCTGAGAGGGTACCATCTCGCTAGACAGAGTTCACACTCTTCTCAAGCTGTCACTGGTCATCGGAAGGTGTGAAACACTTTTCCTTCTTTATTGCCTGTTATTGCTCTGTGGTGCCTGTATCTCATTTGAAGGCGCTGTCATCACCTTCTTTTGCCATACGCCCTCTTGACCAAATACGTTGCTACTAGATTCCCTGGGTAATCCGAAAGGCTCTTTCTGCTCCAAACTTTGCAGTAATACTGTAAGAACTAGAAAGAGAGTTTCAGGCCAAGAGGTGAGCAGGATTTAGGCTTTCTTTTTATCCCATTTCTGCGCCAGCAGTTGGGAGATAAGAACAAAATGTGGTTTGAGTATTGATTGCATTCTTTTGTGGTGGAAGGCAGATGGGAGAGGACAGGTGACACTAGTGGAAAGATACCCATCTTGGTGTATGTTTTTTTTCCTTTTTTTTTCTTGTTTTTTCATATTTAAAAGTAAAGGTCTACTGAACCAGGGAGATGGATTGATAACTATTTAAATAGCATTTGAGTGCACTGAGATTTTTCAAAGATTAAAATGTTTAGTCAACGTAGATTATTTCTCTGTCATTCAAGAATATTATGCATGTGATCTTTGAGTCTGGGGCTGTTTTGTAACTGAAGTGAAAAATATTGTATGTCTTGGTAGTAGGAAGCATGTAGATACAGAGCTATGCACAGAGAAGTGTTGAAATGCATAAAACTGATACTTGGGATTTTTGGAAAAGCACCTAACAACACAGGAATTTCTGACGAAATTCTTGGTCGCACAAGAGCGTGAACTATTTCAGATTATTTTGCTATGTCCTGAATGTGAAATAGGTCCTAAAAAACTGTCATACAAAAAGGTCTCATAATACTATCTGCTTTAGCAGCATTTTTCTTAACGTGATGCCTGTAGCACTAGCAACAGGAGTGAGTAGTATTATCCTATGAAATGCAGATCTTGGACATTTACAACTAACCATGTTGTGGTAGTAGTCTCCTATGGTTTTTATATCTGTGATTCTCATTATCACAAAGCAAATAATTAAAAAATCATCCTGTAAGTATGTTAGTGGATGATTTATCTCTGTTGTTGGTTGAAGTGCATTGTAATCCATGGTTTGCTGAATGTCAGAAGAGGGATGAACGAAAGATAAATAAAAGTCCCGGAAACTGAAATAAATTCCTTCGAGCTTTCAGGAGGTGAAATAACTTTCTGGAATACTTGGTGGTATGTGATCTGGTGGGCACAAAGCTGGCTGAAGTAAAATGAGGGGCTCTGATTTTTTTTTGCAAGAGTCAAGCTCCTATATATGAGAAAGAGCATGTTATTTTATTCTTCCTTGTCTTTGTTTCCTTTCCTGTCATTCCTCTGTTGAGACCAATTTTGTCTGTGACCTCCTCTACCATAAAACGCACAGCAAGGCCGTAAGTTCAAATATGATAGTCCAATAATAGTCCAACAAATAACAATAATACATTTACAGCCTCCCTGGCAGCCAGAGCCTCGTGTCTGCGATGCTAAATTCTTTAAATCAGTGCCTTCCACCTCCTCTTGAAAAAGCAAGCTCAAAGGTTTTCAAAATCGAAGTTGTTATATTTTTAACTTGATGCATTAGGTTTGTCAAACTACATTTATTTGCTGGCCACTGTAGCTTGTTGAAAATCTGTAGAGACAATAACATGCTGACAAATATAATGTTTTTTGCTTTTGTCTTAGAGGGGAAAAATAAAAGAGCATTACTTTTTAATATATATTTCGCTACTTAGTGCCTCAGACTCTTTATATGTTTTAAAAAATCAATAAAGGAGAGAAAAAATGTCAACAGGAAAAAATCTTTAAAGGGTTCATTAAGCAATCCTTCAGCTTGTAAATTTGTCAACAACTTCAAGCATTCCAGAAGATAAACCTGCACTTTTAAGGATATGCCCTGCTTTTTCTTTCAGAAGAGCTGAAATTTATGGCAAAGAATACTCTCCCTTCACTTCAGGATCATTGTACTTTTTTGTTCATTTATTCACTCTCCTGAAAAGGCAGTTCTTCTTGCTGTTTGTACAATGGAAATTAAGGCACTGCCAGCATTTCTGGGCAATTCAGCAATGTTTTCTGAAATTCAAGTCAGGTCCTTTGAGTGAAATCCTGGTCCCACTAGCAAAACAACAGAGAGGGGCAAGCTTTCTGCACTTTTCTGTTAATGCAAATAAGTGAATTTCTTTCTTCTGTGGTTCTCAAAAGGCCTTATAAAAGGAGTCATGGATCTGTATCCCAGTTTAACGGACATGGGCACTCAGGCTGCATATAAAAAACAGGTATTGTTTGGGTCACTTTAGCAACTTGGTGGCATCCTCAGGAATAAAATGCACGTTCTTGGCATTCCAGCTAAGTGCCCTAGCCACTAGGTGCCTCTGCCATCCCCTACTGCACAGCACTCGTATAGGCAGCTTGCCATCTCTAGATGGTGTTTGAGAGGAATACGTGCAGTGCTGGTAGCATGCTAGCTGGGCAAGTGTTGCTTTCCTTGGTGCATTACGTTGCACGTAATCTGAGATCATGGAAGTAGAGGGAAGCAATGTTTGCAATATGATACAGGAGCCAGTGAGGTGAGGACAACGCTCTTCTATAAATATGAGCTGCTAGAGTGATCTAGGTAGTGCAACACCTATTGCAAATAGGAAATTTTTTTATTTTTTTTTTCTGAAAGGCTGGGACAAGTTCCCTCTCCTAGCAAGCAGAAGCTATGGCTTACAGCTTCCTTGTCTGTTTCCTTGAGTTACTATTTAAGCCATTCCTTTCCTCAGCAGCATTAATTTTGGGCCATTTTCATCCCTGCTTTCTCTCCTGCCCGTTGTTCCCTTTGTATCTTCTTCTCTGCTGCAGTGGCACTGAGTGAGGGCTTTGAGTAATCTCCACAGATCTGAGTCTGAACCCTTCAAGGTCATTTAAGTTAACTGTTTCTGATCCAGCTGGAATGGTGACAGGCCCTTTACAAGTTTTTCAACAACTGTTCCTCTGATACTGGAAATCAGAGAAATACAGTATGTTGAGGAAATGCATGGTATGAGTCTTTGTTCTAGACAAAATATATGTAGAATCACAGAATTGTTCAAGTTGGAAGGGACCTTTAAAAGTCATCTAGTCTAACTCCCCTGCAATGATCAGCTAGATCAGTCTCCTCAGTGCCCTGTCCAGCCTGACCTGAAATGACCCCAGGGATGGGGCATTCACCACCTCTCTGGACAACCTGTTTCAGTGCTTCACTATGCCTATAGTAAAAACAGTCAAACTTTTTTCTTATATCTGATCTAAATCTCCGCTCTTTTAGTTTGAAACCATTTCCCCTTGTCCTATCACAAGAGACCCTGCTGGAGAGCTGTCAGCAGTTTATGGACCACTTTGGCCCAGTTCCATGACTAATGGAGGCAAGAGGACTCATGCTCTGGATAAAGGGGAAAGAGGAGGGAGATGGGCCTAAAAACAAAACAGCAGCAACAATCTGAGGAGAAAAGTTACTTTACTAAATAAGATATTAGATTGCAAGATAACACAATATAATACAATTGGATTTAAGGCTAATAAATAAAATGTGTCCAAAAACCAAAGGCCTTACACTAATGCTGAAGACAAGGGGGCTAGCGTGCATATACAGTACAGAGATGAACAGAAAGGGGAAAGGGGATGTCTTGTGACCTGCAAACATTTTTATCTTTTTCTCTGAATGAAAATAGGAAAAGTTCTCTGGGGTATGTAGTTCTTCTGAGACAGGTATACCTGGAGCTACTATGATCCACAGAACTGGAGCATTAACTCTTTAATCTCCAGTGCACTACATGATGTTATGATGTGGAATACCAATAACAAAAGTCATAAAACCATGACAAGAATCTGTCTGTCCTCNATGGAAATTAAGGCACTGCCAGCATTTCTGGGCAATTCAGCAATGTTTTCTGAAATTCAAGTCAGGTCCTTTGAGTGAAATCCTGGTCCCACTAGCAAAACAACAGAGAGGGGCAAGCTTTCTGCACTTTTCTGTTAATGCAAATAAGTGAATTTCTTTCTTCTGTGGTTCTCAAAAGGCCTTATAAAAGGAGTCATGGATCTGTATCCCAGTTTAACGGACATGGGCACTCAGGCTGCATATAAAAAACAGGTATTGTTTGGGTCACTTTAGCAACTTGGTGGCATCCTCAGGAATAAAATGCACGTTCTTGGCATTCCAGCTAAGTGCCCTAGCCACTAGGTGCCTCTGCCATCCCCTACTGCACAGCACTCGTATAGGCAGCTTGCCATCTCTAGATGGTGTTTGAGAGGAATACGTGCAGTGCTGGTAGCATGCTAGCTGGGCAAGTGTTGCTTTCCTTGGTGCATTACGTTGCACGTAATCTGAGATCATGGAAGTAGAGGGAAGCAATGTTTGCAATATGATACAGGAGCCAGTGAGGTGAGGACAACGCTCTTCTATAAATATGAGCTGCTAGAGTGATCTAGGTAGTGCAACACCTATTGCAAATAGGAAATTTTTTTATTTTTTTTTTCTGAAAGGCTGGGACAAGTTCCCTCTCCTAGCAAGCAGAAGCTATGGCTTACAGCTTCCTTGTCTGTTTCCTTGAGTTACTATTTAAGCCATTCCTTTCCTCAGCAGCATTAATTTTGGGCCATTTTCATCCCTGCTTTCTCTCCTGCCCGTTGTTCCCTTTGTATCTTCTTCTCTGCTGCAGTGGCACTGAGTGAGGGCTTTGAGTAATCTCCACAGATCTGAGTCTGAACCCTTCAAGGTCATTTAAGTTAACTGTTTCTGATCCAGCTGGAATGGTGACAGGCCCTTTACAAGTTTTTCAACAACTGTTCCTCTGATACTGGAAATCAGAGAAATACAGTATGTTGAGGAAATGCATGGTATGAGTCTTTGTTCTAGACAAAATATATGTAGAATCACAGAATTGTTCAAGTTGGAAGGGACCTTTAAAAGTCATCTAGTCTAACTCCCCTGCAATGATCAGCTAGATCAGTCTCCTCAGTGCCCTGTCCAGCCTGACCTGAAATGACCCCAGGGATGGGGCATTCACCACCTCTCTGGACAACCTGTTTCAGTGCTTCACTATGCCTATAGTAAAAACAGTCAAACTTTTTTCTTATATCTGATCTAAATCTCCGCTCTTTTAGTTTGAAACCATTTCCCCTTGTCCTATCACAAGAGACTCTGCTGGAGAGCTGTCAGCAGTTTATGGACCACTTTGGCCCAGTTCCATGACTAATGGAGGCAAGAGGACTCATGCTCTGGATAAAGGGGAAAGAGGAGGGAGATGGGCCTAAAAACAAAACAGCAGCAACAATCTGAGGAGAAAAGTTACTTTACTAAATAAGATATTAGATTGCAAGATAACACAATATAATACAATTGGATTTAAGGCTAATAAATAAAATGTGTCCAAAAACCAAAGGCCTTACACTAATGCTGAAGACAAGGGGGCTAGCGTGCATATACAGTACAGAGATGAACAGAAAGGGGAAAGGGGATGTCTTGTGACCTGCAAACATTTTTATCTTTTTCTCTGAATGAAAATAGGAAAAGTTCTCTGGGGTATGTAGTTCTTCTGAGACAGGTATACCTGGAGCTACTATGATCCACAGAACTGGAGCATTAACTCTTTAATCTCCAGTGCACTACATGATGTTATGATGTGGAATACCAATAACAAAAGTCATAAAACCATGACAAGAATCTGTCTGTCCTCCCCCTTTAGATACTGAAAGGCCACTCTCAGGTCTTCCTAGAACCTTCTCTTCTTTAGGCTTAACAGCGTCAGCTCTCTCGCTGACATCATCCCAATGTTAACATGCCTGTGAACAGTGTTCCTTCACTCGGATAATTTTTGTGGCCCTCCTCTGGACTTGCTCTAGCAGATCTTTGTCTCTCCTGTACTAAGGGCTTAGAGCTTTGCATCTGGATGCAGTATTCCATGTGATGCCTCAACCAGTAGAGGGGTAGGATCAACCTGCTTGCTGACCATGCTTTTCATGCAACCCAGGATACAGTTGGCTTTCTGGGCTGTGAGGGCATATTGCTGGCTCTGTCATGGCCTTTTTTCTAGTCACCAGGGACTTCACCTGACCACCCTGATTTTTCAAACATCATTGAGAGTGGCTTGGTGACTACATCAACCAATTCCTGAGGATGCTGGAATGCATGCAGAGTAGTAGCTGTGTAACCTGCAGATATAATTGTGCTTTTTAAAGAGATTCATGCTACTACTTGGACTACAGGCAAAACAGGATCATTATTATTTTTAATGCCTCAGAACAAATATATTTGGGACTGAACTGTGGCTCTTCCAAGAGCATATGATGCCTTTAGTAGCGAGTCAGAAAGGCAGAAAGCCAAAGTTAGTAGAATGGAATAGCGCCAGCCTGAGCAATGATCTGACTGCAGCCTGCCATTCCTGTGAGGTCCCCAAGCCCTCCAGTAGGGAGCCCAGAAGTTTGGCAAGGAGGGGAGGTGCAAACAGCTTCCTTCTCTCTGCTCAAAGAGGAGCAGTCAGAAAAGAGGCAGAGCTGGGTATGGGGCACAGGCTAGTGCCCCTAGTCCCTAGGGGATGAGTGGGAGCAATCTGCTCTCATCTTCAGTTTTCTGGCTTCTCTGTAGGGTGGGAATGATGGACCTTTGGTGTTGAAAGGAGCAGAAAGAAAGTGATTTTCAAAGGGAAATAACCAAGAGAGAGGCTGAGGAGTACTTTTCCTGGCATACACTGTGGCTTAACACAGGCAGCTGTGAAAGCTTATCTGTATATCCTGGAAAAGTAGTGCTTGGTACTTCTTCTCACTTGCAGGGGAGAAAGACGGACTGATAACAACATCTTGAATTTACATAATTCAACTGCTATGCAAGCAGCTCTACCTTGATTTTTCTAGTGCATCTTTTCATGATCAGCTGCCTCATCCAGAGTACATTCCTGCCCCAACTTCACAGCTATTTCCTGACACAAAGAATTGGCTTTCACTTAACTGTGTGTTGTTTTGTGATTTATCTTTAAAGATGCATCCCAAGTGCTCAGTGCCACAATGTGCTGCGGTATGTACTATTACTTATCTGAAAATAGTTCTAGCTGTAGCAAACAGAAATGTACATTTTAATACGCAGTTAAAAATAGCTTTGTTTGGCTTAAAGCACCCTCCTCTACCTGGTATTAATTTCCATGGAGCTGAAGCGTTAGAAATTCTCTTGGTTTTTTTTTTTTTTTTTTTTTTATGATGGCTGCAGACTGAATTTGGAGTAGTACCTTTTCCAAACAGTTTTAATGACATCAACAGTAAGTTTCTTCCAATATACTAAAATTCTTTTAATGTTGTGTCTTAAAAGAGAGATAAATAATGTTCTTCTGTTTTTGTTCTTGTTTTTTTTTTTTTTTTCCCACTATTCCCTTTTTCTCCTTTTTTTATTTTTTTACATTGTAGTTGAATACAATTCAATTCTTTATTAGGAGTTCTTGGACTGTTAGTAGTATTACTTTGGCTTTCTTCCTAAAGTAAAAGTTAACATCAGAGTGCCATTGCAGCTTTGCAACAGGGGAAAAAAACAACAGAATAACATGGCAGGCTGTTATCAGGCTGATGTTATGTGTTCAGGTGTATCGGACTTGAATTTTGTCAGATAGTTTGGCAGTACCAACTTCTTCTGGACCAGGTATAAAAACATCTGTTTCTGTTTCATAAACTAACATACATCAGAGCACTTGGTAACTGAGCTAGCTGTGGGAGAATAGGTGATATCTAGTCAGTGTTGAGCTTTGTTCCATAAAATGCTGCAAGTCTGTACTGTACTGGTAGGGTGTGTTTGTGCAGTCAGGTGCGTCTTTTTCGTGTTTTTTTTTTCTTCTTCCTTCTTCCTTTTCTTCTTTTTCTTCCATGTAGTTGCACAGTTGTTCTGCTGCAGTGCTCCCCAAAATCAGGCTTGCCAATTTCTGGCACTACAACTTCTATTCCTCATTTATCTAGTGTTGATAAGTTGGGCAGGTTACTTGGAGAGTTTCAGATGGGAAGATGTAGTGGGGAGTTTGGGAAACTTTGTTGAAGGCGTGGCACATTAAGAGCTACATTGGAGTTGAGATCAGTATAAGGATCCTGGTAAAATTTGTTATGTGAGTAGGCTTTGGGACATTAGAAATAGTTCTGTGCGGCTACAGCTGTGCATCTAGGCTTGAAAGGGAGTTGGAATGGCTCAGAACACTTATGGTGACCAGCTTAAGGAATTAACAAAGTCAGGTATTAGGACAGTGGCTGAATATGAGGGACTACAAAAGTACCACAGTAACAAAGAGACAAAACAGTCTGAAGATGATAGTCTTGGAGATAGATAAAGTGATCCTGTGAGTATGAAAGAAAAGCTTTTCTGCATAAGGTGCAATCTGAAAGGCACTTGAAAGTAGCAAGCACAAAAGCTATTTCCTTTTGTTTGATTCCGCCACTGCTGTATGTAACAATATGCTGAGAGGCTTTGTAAATTCAAAAGCTGTGTTACAGTGTTCAAACTTGCTGGATTTTTTTCGACCTGTGGAAATTATATGCTGATTAACTTCTGAGCCGAAACAAACAAACAATGTTTTCTGCAATGTTATTTGTTATTTACTGTTCTTCAGATCACAGCTATTCTGTTTTAAAAACGTTTCCCCTACTTCCCAGCTTTTGTAGCAAAATGGTAGCAAGAAAAACTAAGTGTTGTAAAGAGTTAAATATGGATGGAAAAAATCTCCAAACCTTAACTGGAAGCTAATAATGAGTTTCCATTGCCTTGAAGTGTGCTGTATGTACTACAGAGGAAACTGGGTGAGGCACTGGAGTGCAGCTAAAGCTGGTTTTGTTCCATCCGCACTGCAGATGAATGTCAGTGCCTCTCTGTACCTCCATCTGTAAATCTCTAAGGATAGCACCTCCTTTGCATGCCTGGTCCACTCAGATATCAAGTATTTTGGAGCAGAGACTGTCTCTTAAGCCTTTGTACAGCACAGCAGGGTCTCAGAGCAGAGTGCTGGCAGGCTCCGTACAGTAATACTCAAATGCTATAGACAAAGTTGCTACTATAGCAACTTTTGTTTTTAAAAAGAGTACTTCAGCCATATGTTATCTGTGCTTATTCATGCTGGAAATTAAACTATTTCCAGAAAACTGATGATGTTCAAGATGGAGGAGAGATTGGATTTCCTTGGGAACAGTTTTCCAGTTTTCTATCTTGTACACTTGCCTTAAAAAGGAAAGCAAATGTGCACTGTTTGCCTGTCTCCTCAGAGAACTGTCTGCCTAGTTTGTGGTGGATTTAGGTAGAATTGGAAATAAGGTGTACTTCATGTTCAGAGAAAACTGTCTGCAAGAAGTTAATATACTAACTCTTGTCTCTCTGAGTGTCTGAGATACAATTTTTGTGTGGGTGCATCTTATGTTCTAAGACAGTAGTTAAGTACGTGCTTTTGTGTACAGAACCAGAATGGAGGCAGGTATAGAGTAGGCAAAATAGTAAATCATTACACAGCAAACAGGGAGGGGCACTGTGGAGTTGACTGCTGAACCCAGAAGTTGCAGATGTGTTCATTGCTTATAGACATCAAGAAAATAGGGAGGTTCTGTTCTCTCTGCTGTTTAAATTTCTTGTACTAGGACTCTGAGGAGGCAGTCTGGTGCCATATCTTATCAGGAGTGGTCATCATTTGAAGCTGGACTCAACTTTTCACCCTCAGTATTAATTATCATTTCACCCTGCATTAATTATCATTTCTACTTCTTGGCAACCTGAAGCAGACTCTGATCTTGTCTGTGCCCATATACATACGTAGGCACATATTGGTAAGGTAATGCGGTCCCAAGACAGGGCTGTAGATAGGGCTCAGATAGAAGCAAGTTTAGCTGGTTTGTGTATGTTTCCAGGAGCAATACACGAGGGAAGGGATTAAGAGAATTGAGTGAGGTGAAAGGGTCAGGTGGCTGTGGAAAGCTTCCCAGAGGCAAGAGAGAAGGCCGGACCATCTTCAGTCAGCCCCAAGATGGGAAGTTTGGACCACAGACAGATAGCTGACACATATTAGTTTCAATGTCACTAGGTGAACGGCTCAGCTTACACATAAGGGAAATGCAAGATAAATTGTAGTAGTGGGATATTGGTATTTGTTCCAGACCCCGTGCCCTCTTTTCTGGCAGCAGAAAGATTAGATTTTTGCAATGTTGCACCTACTTTTTGAGCTTACCCCAATGCTGACTGGCATTGTTGCTCTTGCCCAGCTCTCAGTGGCTTTAACAGAGACGCTCCCACAGTTGATTGGTCAAAAGAAGCAAAATGTCACAGGGGAAGACTATTTTGATCCCTTTCACTGGGGGGGCAGAGGGGAGGGAAGCAGGGGGACAGAATAAATGCCATAACAGACCTGAAGTTTAAAAAGTGTTGCTTGGAGTGTGGACAATGCTTCCTGGGCTCTGGCTCTCTTTGAGCTGGAGCGAATGCGGAAGGTGAACAACTGTGAACGACCCTTTCTTCTCCTGCTAAAGGAACCCAATGGAACAGCTACAAGTGTGGATGGACTGGAGGTAGGTCTGTGCAGCCCTGTATGCTGAGAGGCAGAATCCCTTGGGAAGGATGCAGTGATTACTAGTCAGAACTCCCAATGCTTCCTTTCCCCCCCGTGGCTGACTTAGTATTTCGCAGTCTCCCTTGCTGATACAAGATATGAGCAGCACAAGACTCTCTCGGGTGTAAGTTCTTTTGCTCCAGATTCTTATATTTTAATACAAGAGAGCTTTCTAGACAGTCTCAGGAGCTAAAGATCCTCCTCAAAAGAGCAAGCTCTTTTGTCTTCACAAGTGACTGCTAAACCTTGTGCCTTGTAACACGTTTTGAAGAGTACAAAACATCCAGTGGAAACCTGTCCGTTTTGCTGTGTGTTACTGCTTGCTTAGTAGATGCTATGTTGATGATTACAGGGTGATTTCATGATCATTCATTTTTATCCTACATATGATCTGTCTTGCCTGTGCTAGCATATTGCACTTACTTCTTGGATAACATCAGTGTTGTGGTTTGTTGTCAGTGGCAAATGCTCTTGCTGAGCCAACATTTTGATCTGCTTAAATTATTAAGATAAGTGGCATAACATCTCCCTGGAATGTTTTGGTAGCAAGATAGTGTGTTCAGTGTTAGGAAAGGAAGGGCTGAGTGTCTGTCTGTACCTCTCAGAAGCTGCTGAATGTTCTTAGACCTTAGTCTGCAGCCATATATACACAACTCTAACCTCCAATTATTAATTGGGAGCAGAGCCACCAAACACTGCCGCGTTGGAATTGATGTTCCAAGAATTGTGGAAAACAAAACTGGGGAGCAGAACAGCAAAGAGAATTGGTTTGTGATAACTGCATATACAGGATACATATTTAATGGGCTCTGCATTTCTCAGAGAGACCTTGTCAAAAAATGTGGAATAAATATGTAGAGATTGAGACTGGCAATGTGTGGTGTCCCCCAGGAGTCTGTCTTGGGTTTGGTACTCTTAAACATCTTTATCAGTGATATAGATGATGGGATTGAATGCACCCTCAAGTAAGTTTGCTGATGATACCAAGCTGAGCAGTGTGGTTGATACAGCAGAAGGAAGGGATGCCATCCAGTGGGACCTTGATAAAATTGAAAGGTGGGCCCTTGTGAACGTAATGAGTTTCAGTAAAGCAGAGTGTAAGGTTTTGTGCTTGGGTCGAGTTGATCCCAGATACGTATAAAACTTGAGAATAATCCTGCTGAGAAGGATTAGGGGTTCTGGTTGATGAAAACCTGAACAGAAGATGAGCAAGCAGTGTTTACTTGCAGCCCAAAAGGCCAATGTTATCCTAAATTCTATCAGAAGGGCAGCCAGCAGGGCGAGGGAGGTGACTGTCCCCCTCTGTTCTGCCCTTGTGAGGCCCCAGCTGGAGTACTGGGGCTCCCAACACAGGAAAG
The DNA here is from genome assembly GCA_013399175.1 of Odontophorus gujanensis. Classification (NCBI taxonomy): domain Eukaryota; kingdom Metazoa; phylum Chordata; class Aves; order Galliformes; family Odontophoridae; genus Odontophorus; species Odontophorus gujanensis. The sequence continues at coordinate 547,491 of VXAB01007897.1, forward strand.
ATGTGGAGCTGTTGGAGAGGGTCAAAAGGAGGGCCACGAAGCTGATCCACGGGCTGGAGCTCCTTTCCTATGAAGATAGGCTGAAGGAACTGGGTTTGTTCAGCCTGGAAAAGAGAAGGCCATGGGGAGACCTCACTGTGGCCTTCCAGTATTTAAAGGGAGTTTATAAACATGAGGGAAATCAACCTTTTACACAGTCAGGTAATGTTGGGACAAGAGAATGGTTTTAAACTAAAGGAAGGGAGATTTAGATTAGATGTCAGGGGGAAGTTTCTTACTAAGAGTGGTGAGGTGCTGGAACAAGATGCCCGGAGAGGTTGTGGATTCTCTGTCCCTGGAAGTGTTCAAGGCCAGGTTGGATGGGGCCCTGGGCAACCTGTTCTAGTACTTGGTCATGTATTTCATCTGGTACTTGGTCTAGCAGCTGGCAACCCTGCCTGTGGCAGAGGGGTTGGAATTTGATGATTCTTGAGGTCCCTTCCAACCCAAACCATTCTATGATTCTATGATAATATATCTTTGAGTCATTCTCTTTTCCATATTTGAAAGCTTCCTAAACACGTTGTCACAAACCATCTACATGCTGAAGATGTACAACTTGATAAGGTATGATAGATTGTGTCATAAGTGTGACAATAAGGGCATGTCTAAACACACAGCAGATATTTTCCTTCTCCTGTGGAAAATGTTTACACATGAAAGTAGAGTTTAGGTTTTGTCAGCCAAAGGAGGAGACGATGACACCAAAAGCAGATGCGTCTAGTAAATATGATATTTGATAAGTGGATGAATCTATGCAAACTTTTGGAAGAGAAGAAGAATGTAGTAAGCCCATTTCTATTCCTACAATAGCATGTAATGTGCCAGTACAAGAAGGTGCCTTTTCAAAGTGCCAGGCACTGAGAAAGGAGGAATGTAGGAAGCAGTCAATGCTTAATTCTCAGTCAGAGATGGTCCTTTTTGTACTTGCTGTTTGGGATCAGCGAGTGTTTTCCTGTGGAGTGGGGAAACCTGAGTACCCACAGTGTTGTTCCCACCACAGATAAGGAAAAGATGGGGATGGCAGGCTGTGCAAGAGCTCTGGAGATCTGAGACAGCTGCTCCTACTGGACACGCAGGGCAGCAAATGTGATTGCTGAGAAAACCAAACTAGACCTCTGCAGAAACTGCTGCCCCACTCTCTGGGTCTTTTCTAGGTTGTCAGTTGCAAATTGTGCCTGCTGGCATTCTCCAGCACAGATGTGAGGGCAGGCGGTGGCTGGGATCTGGCCAGAAAATACTGTTAGGACAAAACATTCTCTTTCCTTATGCCTGTGCTGTGAAACAACTTGTGAAAGCTCTCCGGGCTGCTCTCAGCTGTAGTGCAGGTGAGAGAATGTAAGAAGCAAAAAGCTGGCTGACATCCAATGGTATTCTTGTCATTCTTCCTCCTTGTATTTTCTTTCTCCACCTTGAAGCATGGGAATGTAGTAATTGAATTTTAACACAGTTTCCAAATTCACTGTAGCATAACCACAGGGGAAAAAAAAGTCTTAAGAATGAAAAACAGCCGTTAGCTAGTACAAGTGGGGCAAGAATGCTTGAACACTGTTGGAAGTACGTGCTATAAGACTTGTAAAACAATTGTTATCCTGCACATTTTTATGGGGGGGAAAAAAAAGTTTTTGCATTTATGTTTTTTGATATTTGATCTGTGATACACAAACCTTATAAGACTGAGTTCAGGTTAACCTCAGATGAAGTTCTCTAAGCACAGATGCTTGTGTAAAGTGCCTGGATTTTCAAAACTTGGCTGGAGATTTTGTGGCAGCCTTTCTTGTGGTTATTTCTGGCACCTCTGGCTGCCAGTTGGAGCATGGGTTTCTAGATATGTGTGGAAGTGGAAAGGCATGGGTGTGAGCACTTGTGTGGAGTAGGAGCCTTTTAATAGAAGCAGCCTTGATTTAGGATGAGTATTTTTAAATAAGCACAGGTTTGGGGAACAGATGTAAGTATGAAATCCAAACCAATTTCCTCATTCCAGCTATTAATACGAGAGGGGGGAAAAAAAATCCTTTGAAGTGATTTCAAACAACAATTAATATCCCTTGGAATCTCCCCATCAGCTCTAAGTTGGTAGGAGGAAGTCAGAACTTAACCTCATGAAGTGAGATAGGCAGGGAAGCAGAAAAAACTCTGAAGACATCATTCTCAGTGCTGGGAATACCATTTTCCCAAACTTTTGCTGCAGCGCTGTCTTGCTCCCTCTGATGTTGTCCTGGGTCAGTAGTCTGCCTTGGCCTGACCCAAGTGACAGTGCCTTTTCCTTTTGGATAGAAATCTGCAAAATACTCAGCGAGGGACAACAGGAGGCAGCTGCGCACTGATAGGAGAAGTTAACCAGAAATTACCTTGTGATGTTTCTCTGTGAACCCCTTTGTGCAAGCTGTGATTGCATTCCTTGTTGAACCCGGTGATAGGCTCACAACCTCATGTTGTTTTGGCTCTCAGTTCTGTGTTTTACCCTGGCTTTGGTTGGGACACCTGTGACCTGTTGGGGTGGCCTGTCTTGTCCATTTTTCCCCACCAAAACCAAGTCTGAAAATGAAAAAAAGCCTCATACTCTGACAGGCAGTTCATTGTTGCTCCTCTGCTGTCATGAGCTCCGTAAGAAAATGGTCTAGTCTCAGAGGAACTCAGAGGGGACTGAGGATGCCCCCTCCCCTTGTGAGAAAGGAGCTGTGAGATGGGACCAACATGGTGCAAGGAAGCACAGGCAAAAAGTTCAAGGCTCTGAGAGATGGAGATAATCCTCGTTTGTTTATATTAAAAAAATGATGTGTGAAATTCTCCAAAGGAAATATTTTATTCTGGTTGTTTTGTAAGCATAAAATGAAAGCTTGCCCTTTGACAGCACTACTATTTTCTTAAAATGCTCCACCAGAACACATTGTCCCTTCATATCTGTCAATACACTGTCATGCCCCGAGAACAGAATGTTGTCACAAGACAGTCGTCTCCTGTTGCTCCATAAATGTTGAGGTGAAGCCTAAGTTTATTAGTTTTTAAGGCAGAAGATATTGTTTCTGCGCATTTTTATTGGATATAGTGCCTTAATTTCTGTTAGTCTTAGTCTGAAATGCTTTGAATTTATTTTGCTTACTGGAAGGCAGTAGATGTTGAGGCCAATTGCATACTTCATCTCTAATTTGTATGTGTTAGCCTGGCCATATAAGTGGTTCTTGCAGATGAATGGCTTCTGAAGTGCTTTTCAGCAGTGCACCTCTGCCATTCCTTGCTCTTGCATGCAGAGCACCACGCAGTCCTTGCCCTTAGCTTCCACCAAACATATTGCCTCCTTCCCCTGGAGAGGAGATAGCAACCTGCATGAGAGCAAAACCTCTCTGCAGTTTTCTCTGGGGACTTACTGGAGGTTCAGGAGATATTTAATCTGCTGTGTTCAGCAGTGGTGCCTTGTGGGTAGATTCCTCCCCATTGCAGTGCTTCTGAACTCTCAACAGATTTGCTTTCTGTACAGCACAGAGCTCTGCTATTGGTCCTCTCAGGCCTCAACCTGGGAACAACAGTCAAAATATATGGCATGTTTTGGGAGAGAAGTTTTCTGTATCTGAAGGTATCTAACTCCGATCTTTGGATGGAGTGTGTTGCCGGTAGGAGATCTGAGCTCAGGTTGCTTCTTTGTGATAAGTCTGTAAGGTTTGGGGCTACAGACTTCCAAGTCTCCCCTTTCTCTCTGTGTACAAAAACTCAGTGCATAGCTTTTGAGCAGTCATCCTACAGGTAACATTTTTTTCTGCTTCTCCCTTTCCTTATCCTTGCATATCCTAGTCCATTATTATATGGATTCCAACAGCGGTGCAGCTCCCTCAGGAAATATGATGAGATTGGGACAGCTGTTGGTAGTGCTTTTGCCTGGATCTTTCCATTGCAAAGATGGTTGCTTAGCATCTGAAACTTCTTGAACAAACGCTGTCTGTGTGAAATTAGTAGGAAAGTTGTTTCTGTGGTTGCTGGGCTTCCACATTTGCTTACCAGAGAAAGAGAGAGCAAACTCTTTGTGAATAAGACATACAATTGCTTTTGTTGTGATTCCACATAGTCCCTGAGCAGAGAGGACAAAACTCTTTATGGTGGGTTTGATTTTTGCCTTGCTTTAGCTTGAACAATGCAGATGTCTACGACTGCACTTATACTTTGCATTTTTTTTTCCTACTTTGCTCTTCAGGTTCTCCTGAAGTGGCAAAGACCTTTGGGAGTTGCACAGGCTTCTGAGAAACTGTTGTTTGCTTTAAAGTATTCTGTTTCTATTGGAATTACCAAACAAAACAGTAAAAAATCATAATGTCCTTAAAGTTTTATTTAGACAATATACATTTCTGGCTAAGTTTGACCAGGAAATGTTTGTTTAGGATATGTTTAGATAAGAGAATGAAGAAAAAACAAGAGATGTGAAAGTCCAAAATAAGAAATGATAATGCTGTTATTTAGTTCTTTTAAAAGCAATGTGAACTTTTCTGATGACCCAGATTAGACAATGGGATAACGCATTAAGTCCTTTCCAGAGGAAAAACAAACAAACAAAAACAATTAGAACCTTTGGTGTGTAGCATTATAAGTTGGCTGGCATAAAAAATAGCTGGGACTTCAGAAATGAAATGACAGAAGGGAAAATAAGATCAAATTACTTCAAATGTTGAGTTGATTGGACCAGTTGCTCCTGTGTAGCCTTTTTCTCAGTATCAAAATAGGGGACCCAAGGGGAAGATAGGCAAAACTTTAAAAGTTAATCAATGGAAACACTGTTGTTTGCTGGGAATAAAGAGTGTTATTACAATAGGAAAAATGCCCAAGTCAAAGAGCTGAACAGAGAAGATGATGAGGAAACATTTGGGCGAAAACTCTTGTTTAAATCAGCTGAGTGAGGGGAAAAGAGTGTTCTAGGAACACTAACCATTCTGGATACTGATTAATAATAACAACCTGGAGTATTACAGATCTTCAAGGCCTTCATGTAGCTTTCTCTTGTGATAGTTTCATAGTTTTTTTGCAAATATCTATCGCAGTGTTGTCTGAAATGTGAACTGGTCACCTCATGTGCAATAAGTCATTTCTTGCATGTTCAGGAGAGACATTACCTTATTTATTTCAGGACTGTGCAAGCCTGGGTGCTAAATGGTTTCCCGCATGTCAGGAAAAACTATCTGCACAACATTTAAGCATAAAAGTTAAAAGTTAGTAATGTTCCAGGCCATTCTCCTCTTGATGTTAGTAATTTTCATACAATTATAAGGATTCATGGACCTTGGCTTTTCTTGCCAAGCTGGCAACGTCCCCAAAGTATCCTGATTAATTTTCCTTTCAAGGCCTACTGGCTCTGGGAAGTCCCTGGTTAAGGATACTAAGTATTTATTCTTCTGATATCTAATACAATGGTAGCTCAATCTACTGGCTCTGGTACGGATAAGGTTTCTCAGGTATACACATGACTACGTTACGTGGAGAATCTTGCAATTTGTCCACACAGTGCCTATGTTGGTGATGCTGCCATTAGAGAAAGAGAGAGCTACCCACATCCAGACTTCATTGTTGTGAAGATGCCACGTATGTCTATCAAAAGCATTTCCTATCGATATTCCCTCTGTGGCTTACTCAGTTAATAAATAAATAAGATCTATTTTATCTTTTTAGTTCTGATGACAGCCTTGTGAAGAGTGAGCCTCTTGTGGTGTCTGCAAAGTATGCCATCCTGTTAGAGACTCAGATATAGGATACTGAGGAAGCCTTCACTATCTGACGTCAGACATTACTAGCTGGAGAGCTGTTCAATGTGAATTCCTTAGGTAAATATAGAGCTACCTTGTGTGTATCTTGTCATCAACTGCATTAACAGGAAAGCTCTCTGAGTCATCATACCATGTTCCACCTTTCAGGGCTTGGCACTGTTATGTATCCAGCTGGGATTTTTTTTTCCTGTCAGGAATTAGGAGGCTAACAATTAGCTGCCATTCCAATTACTCTTTTCTACAGGATATTCAGTGCTCAAGACCAGGTGCTCTCAGATGTAGGAGAGGCAAGGATTCCATTTTAAAACAGCAGGCAGCGTTTGTTTCACTGATGTACAGGATTCCTTTGCACTGCTTGTCCACATGTGCTTGTTGGACGATGCCTTCAGCCAGGGTACAAGGCTGGTAGAGGGGGGGCCCTGATTTCCGACAGGATTCACAAACTCTGTGCTAGTCACAGTGGCCTTGGCCTTGCACTGAGAGGGGGTGATCTTTCCCTATGTTTTTCCAGTCAGTGATAAAACATGAGAAGCTTTCCTAAGCTGGTGCCCAGTGAGAAGGGTTTTGCTGAAGATGACAGTCACTGCTTTGTAAGGAGCTGGTGCTCAGGAATCAACCATAGAATCATAGGGGTTGGAAGGGACCTCAAGAGATCATCGAGTCCAACCCCCCTGCCAAAGCAGGTTCCCTACACCAGGAGCAGGGTAGTATGCAGGTCCCACACAGAGGGACCTGGGGCACGCTGCAGAGCTTCTGTGCTTTAGGTCCAGGGTGGCAACAGCTGTGGAATGAGGAAGAGAAAGAAAGTCACGTAAGTCACAGCTAGGGGACATCCTGGGAGAAAACTACATCCTCCTGACATAAATACCGTCCCCTCAATCAGCAACCTGCTCATTTCTCTCATACAGCGCACCACAAATGCTTCTAGTTCTGCTCCCTAATTTCAGCCGAGCGTAATTAACCTCGGGCTTAAGGGAAGTGACTTTACCTCAGGATTTCTCTCTCCCCTTGAGATGGGGAAAAAGACCTGTCCCTTTCAGCCTTGAGGCAATGCACTCACTGCCCTCTTTCATTTTACTTATTCTGGAGGAGGGAGAATACTTGTTGTTTCCGTATCCCACCAGTTGTAGGTGGCGGAAGTGTGTGCTTCACCATGCCATGCTCTGGTGGTTTCTGCGGGCGTATGAACAAACACGCTTTCTTTATTTTAACAAAGCCCTGTGTCTTCGGCTCGGTTTGGCTCGGCGCCCTCCAGCCCTGAGCAGGATGAAGCTCGGAGCCTCCGAGTGCAGCTGGCTTCGCGAAGCAAGCCGCTTGAGGCGAGTAAGAGCGGAGCGGGCGCGGGGCCTGCCTTCACCCCGCTCCCGATGGCAGCCCGCTGGACCCGGGGAGGGGCGGCTGCCGGCAGAGGGCGTCAGCGCCGCGCCGCCGGGACCCGACCGCGACCTCGAGGTCGCCCCGAGCTCGGCTGCGAAACGGCGAGGAGCGTCTGTGCGAGGGTGGGGGGTCTGCAAGCGCTACGTGGTACGAGTGGCACGTCCTGCACGCGGCTCTGTGCAGAGCCATGCTCTCCTGTCGAGAACACTTGAACGCTTGCTTTCATGCGTTCTAGTGTCCAACTATTAAATCCTGCAACTTTATAACTAGAGATCTATTGAGGCATAGATGGTATGCTATTGGGAGTTAGCGGGAGGTTAGGGAGGCACCAAAAGCAGTTGAACCAGGCAATGAAACCCCCATAGCATTTTTCTCTTTTTGACATGAAATGAGAGACCTTTGTGGCATATATGGCTATCAAAGCACTAGTGAACTACAGGTTGGCTGTGAGCCAGCAGCACGTCCTCATGGCCAACAAGGCCCACAGGTTTCAGGGGTGCCTTGAAGAGATCATGGCCAGCAGGCTGGGGGAGGTGATCCTCCCTCTCTACTCTGCCCTGATGTGATCATGTCTGGAGTACTGGGTCTAGTTCTGGGCTCTCCAGTTCAAAAAAAAAGAAAAAGACTGGGAATTTCTAGAGTGAGGCCAGTGGTGGGCTACAAAGATTATTAAGGGCCTGGAGTATCTTCCTTATGAGGAAAGACTGAGAGACCCAGAACTGCTCAGTCTGGAGAAGTCTGAGAAGGGATCTTGTGTTTAAAAATGTCTGAAGTGTGGGAGTTAACTCAATAGGGACATGCTCCTTTTGGTAGCAAGCAGCAATAGAGCAAGGGGCATCAGGCAGAAACTGGAAGACAGGAAGTTCTGTACTAACACGGGGAAGAACTTTACTGCGAGAGTGACGGGGCACTGGCACACACTGCCCAAAGTGGTCATGGAGCCTCCTCTGGAGATATGCAAGACCTGCCTGGATGTCTTGCTGAGCAACCTGCTGCAGGGAACTGCATTAGCAGGGATGTTGGACTTGATTTCTAAAGGTCCCTTTCAACCCCTACAGTTCTGTGACTGCTTATTTCTCTCAAGCAGACATGATGTTATAGTTTGTTATAAACATATCAGGTACACATAACAAAAAACTTAAGCCTCCCACATGCACTTCTGTTTTATTACCTCATTTGAGGTAAAACATTCTGTTTTCCATTACCTCCTGTTTATACCTCCTTCAAAAGATGAAAGTGTGATCCTGTGAAGTGGAAATCAGCAGGAATTGGACTATTTGCTGCTTTGGCCTCGTCTGTAGTTTCAGTGGAAGCGGGCAGGAGCTCAGTCAGGACACTGAATTAGGACTCTTATGGAGACTGAGAAGTCACCTTCCTGCTGAATGCTATTTTCACAGCTAACTGAGGTGGGACTATCAGAAAATGCAAAACTTGCTAATCAAGTTTCAAAAGTGAATAGGTTTATTTGCATTATACCTTTAATAACAACAACAACAAAAACAACAACAAACAAACAAAAAAAAACCCAAAACCTCAGCATCTTTTGGAATAGTCATGATAAAAGATTGAGTCTTGAAAACATGCATGACTGATACTGCTGATGTAAAGAGGATTGCTTGTAAGCATGAGTGTTTTCAGGGTTGAGTCTGCTTTTGCAAATGATGACTTGGCACTGATCATTTGACAACAAATTAAAAAAATATACAGAAAGTCTCTTAGGCAAGTATAACTGTGGTGTCTCTGCACCTAGTTGTTTCTATTGAAATGGTTTTACCCTCTGAAACTCCTTGACTTGCACTGAATTACTCCTGACTTAATCCAATGCAAATATTTTATCACACAGTAGTCTCCACAGAACCTTAGAAATACAAGAGCTGCCAGTTTCCATCTAGTTCAGCACTGTCTCTGACAGTGCTGTGGTCAGCACGAGTGGCTTCTGAGGAATCTACTAGAAATTCTGCAAGATACGTTTGTGGAGTAACCTACTCACGGGAAGTTTTGCTCTCCCAATTCTACAGAGCTTGTGCATTCATACATTGAAACTTTGGATGTTCTTATTGTAAATATAAATGTCAAACACTGTCATTTACAAAGATACATTGTTGGACTTTTCAGAAAAATAGGATGCTGGACAAGAAGGCAGAATAACAATGTTACATATCAAGGGGCCTTTAGTTGAATGTGACATCCTGTCCTGCACAATTGTTTGCGAAGCAGGCTGTATGCTCTTCGTGGTGAGCGGAGCTTTGCTTTAGCTTGTTAAGAAAGGCCAGTGGGCACCTTTTCTTCTCCATGGCTTTGTGTGCAGGGCTGAAGCCAGTGGATTAGAAAGGCATGTTTTATCAGAGAGCCAGAGCTATGACAAGTTGCTGCTTCTGTAGCACCTACTCTGTGAAAGGTAAGTTAGCCTGTAGTCCTGAGTGATGATCTTATCTAAGTTTATTAAATCAAACAAAAAACCCACTGGTAATTACTGGTAATTTTAAGATAAGGAATATGTGGTATAAAGTGTGCAAGTCATGTACACCATTTGTACAAGTTGGGTCCAGCTGATGGCTTTGGGTTTTGTCAGTCACAGTGACAGAGGGGATAACGGAGTCACTTCACTCGGGTGTTTGTGTATGTAGAGTGCACTGATTTTCAAACTCGGCTGAGATAACTGCCTTGGCTCTTGATTTAAGGACTCTTGAAATGTTTTTGGTAGGGTTTTAGATCGCAGTATGTAGTGATGGTATACTTTAAGACTGACAGTTGTGCATCATAATGGTTTTTTTTTTCTTTTGGAGAACTAAATGCACAGGTTTAAGATGCCAGTATTTGAAAGTATAGTAAGTTGGAAAGGAAATGAGATTGCTGTGTGAGATCCATGGGTTGAGGATGGCCTTGGAGGTGCTTACACTTTTCAACACTTTTTCACGTTTTGAGATGCTTGATATGGGTGGAAGAATGAGTTGTCTAGCAGCAAGAAGCAACAGCAGTCTTCTGCAGTAGCTAATGTCTTTTTTTTTTTTTTTTTTTGGTGGAGTGGTAGTGGGAGAGAGGACCTTCTTAGTTCATTTGTGAATAGAGGCAAAGAGGAAGGTGTGCAAATTAAGGAGAAAGCTGAACCATGGAGAGAGCAGTGCTTGATTCTGAGCTGTTGTGTATGCCTTTGGATGTGTAGTCACTTGGTTTAGAACTGGACTATATAAAGACTCTCTAAATTTGTAGTTGAGTTTTGCTAGCACAGGGGCTGCTGTTAGTTCAAATGAAATGGTTCAAAAATACTTTCGTGGCCAGGCAAAAGGCTTCCCTATGCTGCCAGTGACTCAGTTGCTTAAAGCAGGTACTTGGGGAACGCGACTTACTGAAGGGAGCAGAGAAGGCCAAGTCCTGATGAATTCACATGCAGAGCCGAAGCGGGAGATCTTTCAGAACGCATTAAAGGGGGTGAGGGGATGGTATGTTACTGACTGCTGCCTGCTCCCAGAGGCTGGGGAAAGTGCAGCTCTGACAGTAGCAGAGCACGGAAATTTTGCCATGCTTTCATCCAGTTTGCAAACCAGAAAACTGCAGGTTCTGTCGCTGCTCCTTTTTTTTTTTTTTTTTTTTTTTTTTTTCTCCGGTCTGTACAATGGGTTGTGTATTATTCCTTAATACAGGCTTTGGACAGGTTGCAGAAGTAGACCTCTGTGGCTCAGGAGGAACTGAAGAAGCAGTTACTGTGTGGTAACCCTAAACCTCGCTTGAGAAGTGGTCTTTTTCCCTGCAGAGCTACAATAGTTCCCTTTGTTCCGCCGAGTGTCCCCGTCCATCCTGCTGACGGACGGCTGCTCCGCCGTTTCACTTGCGCCCTGTTTGCAGAGCCCTGTTCTTTCAAAATACCTCTCGGATCTCGTCACTGGGGCCCGGGCCCAGGAGCGGCAGCCCGTTGCCCGAAAGCGGGGGCACAGCGATTAGCGTCGGCCTCAGTCTCCGGTCCGGGGAGGGCTTTCGGAAGGCGGCTCCTGGAAGCGGAGACGCGCCGGCCCGCAGCCTTCGGTGCCCGGGGCGCCGAGCACCTGCGGGGCCCGGGGCGCGGCGCTCCGCCCGGCCCCGGCGTGCAGGCGGCGNGGGCGAGGGGACGGCTGAGCCCGCGGGCGCCTTTAAATTCGGGCCGGGCCGGCCGCCGCCAGCGCAGCCGCTTCGCCTCGCCCTGCCCCTGCCTTCGGTCCGGCCCGCAGCCGCCAAGCGCTAGCGAAGCGGGCGGCCGTGCGCGCCTCCGGACACGCGTGGGCCAGCGGAGCGCCGTCCGCGGCCATGCCCCGCAGCGCCCGCTGAAGCCACCCCTTTCCGTCGCCGCCTGTTCGCTGCCCCGCAGCCCCCGCCCGCCGCCAAGCTGGAGGAGCGCCGCAAGCCCGAGCCCCGCAGGTGAGCGCGGCCGCGGGGAGCGGGAGGTGCGGGAGCACCTGCACGGCGGGGCTCCCTCTGCTCCGCGCTTCTGAGCGGCGCGGGGCCGCCGCCGGGCTGCGCTCGACCGGCGCTCGGTAGCCGGGGTAACTTTAGAAACATACTTTTCTTGTGTTTCGACTGATGTTCGCTCCGGTGCGCTGTCAGCAGCACCCGTTCGAAGGAAATCCCATTTCCTCTCAGTTTTTTCGTGCTCCATCTGGCGTTCAACCGCACGCGGCTGTTCCTCTGTTTCAGACCGGCAGAGGGGAGCTCCTCGCTTCTCGTCCTCCCCCTTTGTGAGCTTCCTGCTGCGAGTTGCAGGCAAGGGGTGCTGTTCTCCGGAGAAAACGCGCCACCGAGACCTCAACCGTTCTTTTCACACCCCCAGGTTACTTTTTTACGCCAGCGTTAATTACTAGTGGCTTTCCCCTTAGGCGGGAGCGCATCCTTAGCGCCCATCCCGGCGCCAGAGCCGCGCTGCCCTGCCGTTCGGCAAGGGGCCGGCGGTGCCTCCAGCAGCCGCTGCACCCCGCAGTGCCGCGCCGCACGGAGCTCCCGGGCGGAGCGGCCCCGGGAGTCCCCCGAGCCCTGCCCCGGGGAGGGCAGCTGTGCGGTGGTGGAGCAGAAGCGGAGACACGGCAGCGGCTCCGTGGGAGAGTTGCGTCGCGCGGTATAGATACTCGCTCTGTTGTTTCAGCGAAACGTAGTTTACTTTGACAAAATGAGAGCAACTGCGTGTCGTGTGAGGGAGCAGAATTTGCACCTTGCTAATTGCGGGTGTGATAGTCTACAGGAATATAAGAGTTTTTGGCTGCTCTTCAAAAGGAAGTTATTTGCACATTAAGAGTGAGGTACAGTTACCTCCCCACCTCCAACAAAAGCAAAAAGCCCCCTAAGGCTCCCAACTGAGTTTGGCTGTAATAATTTCCAGTCATATGCAGGATGTTTAAATGAGATTGTTTGCATCTGTGTGCTTGTTGGCGTGCTTGCTTCCGTAAACTAACCCATGTGTAATGGTCTCTGTCTTCGCTTCTCCTACCTGGAAACCAGTGCAGAAGCAAGTGCTGAAAGAGCTTTCCTAGCGACTTCTCTTGTGCCAAAAGCTCGTAGAGTCCGGTTTTGCAAGACTTTGTTTCAGGTGGTGGCTTCAACTCACGGTAAACTAAACAGGATGTCACTTCACCTGTCTGTGAGTGTCGGTGTCCTCTGACTGGCAAATGTTAGTGCTGTCTGCAGTGATGCTTGTGTGTTCCCCCATTTGGATGCAAAGGAGTAAAATTACTTCTACATTTCCAAGGAAATATTGAGGTTTGCCTGTTCCTTTTCCTTCAGAATGTGAGTTTCACGCGTGTCAGTGGGCTCTAGGTAGGACTAGCAGTGTTTCCAGGGCTTTGTGGGGCTGATAGCTGCTGGGGAGCTAGCAATTGTTAGGAACTGCTGGCTTGGTGTGTTGCTGCTGTCCAGAATTGAAAGCAGTGTAAGAAGAAAATGTGACTCTTTTCTTTTTTCTTTTTCTTTTTTTTTTTTTTTTTTTTTGTTGGAGGAGAGGAAGCACAAACTTTTCATTTGTGTGCACAGGGAATTCCTAGCAAGTTAACGCCTTGTACACGTTCCCATTCAGCACTTCACAAGGTCAGGCAGTGTTTTCTGCAGGTGATAACTGTGAAGACTTTTTTCCTTCAGATTTCTGTTTTTTAAATCCTGAACTGCTGTGCAGTCAGAAAAAAAAACACTCGTGTACACTAGTGTTGCCCTGCAATATTGTTCATAGTAGGGCTTTAGAAGGAATTCTGTAGGGGAACTTTTAAAATGTGTGTTTTGCAATCCCACTGTCTGTGCACGGCAAATGCTTCAGTTACTGATGCCTAATGCTGATAAGGTTGAATTTGTGCGCAGAGTGCAGTTCAGAGGAAAACATCACTGTGAGAAGGGAAAAACTGTAGCTCCTGTTTTCTGCTCTGCCACTTATCGGAGAGGGCGCCTCGCTCACACACAGACGTGTTCTTTCAGCAGTGGTGGAGAAGCAGCTTGTGTTTCTGTCCGAAGGATTTTTAGCTATACTGCCACCTTGAAGACCTGCAATAAATAACAAGCTGGAAGGTGCTCTGGGCATGGTTATGAATGAAAACTACTGTGTGCAAGCATAAGGAAAAATTCTGTGTTTTTTCTGCCGATAAAGTCTGCAAGCCTCTGTTTTCAGGTTGCACTTCTTAGAGTTAGGTGGTTTGTCCTACAAGAGAGAGGCAACATTAGAGGCAAGATTGATCAAGGATTCCCTGGACGAAGGGAAGGTGGATTGTGAAAGTACTTATTCCTGAGAGGTACAGAAAGGGATGATGTGTGCGTCGGTGTGCCGGTCTGTTAGTGTGGATTTACTAGTCTTTTGACTGTGATTATGCTGGTATATTGAGAAGCATATGTCACTGTCAACAGAAAGTGAAAGCCTGGGTTCCTTTGTGCAGGTTCTGAGCACCAGCGGACTTCAGACCATGTTTGCTAGCCTTTTGGCACCACTGCTGTGGCATCAAGCATTACCTCTGTCACACTGGTAAAAATGACTAACAACCCTGTCACACTTCAGCAACCTACTTCTCACATGTTTTCTTTGTACATTAGGTTTAGAATTTGGACTCTAGCTTTGAGGAAATCAGAAAGTTTTTGATAACCACTATCAGGTTTTCTTGTTCCTAATTGATTAGCTGTTTCTGGAGTCAGACCTATTTAGAAGGCTCAAAAGCAGTGCTCTTTGAAAAACCAGCAATAGTAGTTGAGTTAATACTGGTAAAGGAATGCATCTCTGTGGGTAGCCTGATGTCACTGTGCTGCATCTGGGGGAAGGAAAGTTGCTCTTTTGTGCTCCTTGTGAACTAATTGAGATGGGAGGTAGAAGTATTTCTCTTAACGTGCTTTGAACTGTGTGGCTTGAAACAAAAGTAGAGCTAAAATATAATTATCAGGGTTGTGGTGAAAGCTTATTTGAATACAGGCTGTCCATTCTGTCAGACTGCCCTTTGGTCACCTCTAAGTCAAGAAGATACATGGTATTATCTGTCTCATTATTTTTCAGTTGCACAATTACATGAAGAGAGAAGGAAAGAATAATAGCTAATAATTACCTTCTTGTAATTGTTAGTTTTTCACAGAAGTAACTTCTGAGGTTGGGATTGGAGAAGTGAATGGCCATTTGCCTGAGTTTTATGGGTCTAATAGAATAGTGAGAAATATAGATTTTTGGTTTTGGCTTTCAGTCGTGCTTGGTTTGGAGTTGCAGATTTCTGCCCAAATTACAACCATGTAAATGGAGAGCAGGACTTACAGTATATGACAGTCAGTTGTGAACACTACTGTTTGAATATGATTGATCTTTGTGTGGACATCAGAGGAAAATGTCGTCATTTTCAATAGCTTTTCTCACCAGAAAAATTAGAATGGACAATCTGACACTGCCAAAATTGGAATCTTTTTTATTTTGTCTCAAATGAACTTTCAACGTCTGAATTCCAGAAATGTAAGCTGTTAGCAGAGCTGATGCTTCTTGAGAAGTAAGAAGATTGAAGGGGGATATTATTTATATTTAGTACATATAAAATGTACCAGAAAGAGAATCAGTTAAGATGAGGGAGAGGAGTCTTCCAAGACACAGCATTCAAAATCCTAACTTTATTTTACGACTACACTCCTAGGGGACCAGGTTCATACTTCTATTTTACAATATATACTTGCTAAATACTGTTTATTCAACCTGATTTGAAGCAAGTCTTAATTTTCTTTAAATACACACTTATCTATTTTTCTCTCATCTTGAATTGAATCTTGAAAATTTGAGCTTGATAGGAGTTGTTTGAATTACTTCTTTTAATACTGAGGATTACCAAAAGAACTTTATTCTCCTCTTAACTGAGTATCTTTCTTAGTGGTGTATTCAGCTTCAAGATTAGAATATCTCCACCTTCAGCTTTTTGATGCTTTTGCTTTATTTTAATCACCTCTGTCTCTAATTTCACCTCTTAGCCTTGAACAAAAGGTTGCATTTAACTGCTTTTATTGTACCTGTGGCTATATAACACTTCAGGTGCATCGTCAACCCTTATACGTAAGCGTAAGGACTTTTTTATCAAGGTTGCTAAATATAATAAGACTTTGTTTAGATTTGAGGTTGGGAAATAGTTACTCAAGAGCTCAAGGAAAAGTAGTGTTCAAACGTATTAAACCTGCTTCACTGCATCAGAATTGAATGAAAGTGTATTTCTCATGTGTGGAGGCTGTGCGTGGAAATTTCTCTTGGGTCTCATAGTTGGCAAATTTTGTGCTAATGAAGTGAATTTTAACCAAACTGTTAAATTTGAATATTCTGATATCATTTCTATGTCTGACAGTTCCTGCTTTCAACGGAGAAACAGAACAGCTAAAGAACAGTAGCTCTGTTAAGTAGCCCAGGCTTTGCGTCTTTCAAGGCAGAAACAATAATAGCAATGAAGAAATAGATGGGTCCTTTGTTCTCCTCTGTCCCCAATGAAGCTTCGTTCCAAAGCCTTAATGGCACAACAATACAGTGCGCAGTGCTCTAAATCGTTCAACGTCTCATGATCTATTAGGCCAGGCTTGTGAATAACAGCCGAGCTGGAGTAGTGTCCTGAGTGCAGGATCAGCGTGGTGGTCTGCAGCAGCAGATGCCTTTGTAATGCTGCTGATACGATGCCTTGGAAGTTCAGGGCCCCAGTACAGTGGTGTTGATTTTTGTACCCTTCTTACTTTTGTGGAATGCTGAGTTCAGTGAAGCTGTTCCCTTAGCTCCGCAAAGCACTTAAGCTCTGGTGACTTCTGCCCTTGGAGCAGTTGGGCTCATGGAATTTAAAGGCCATACAGAGCTGGGATGGAGGATGTCTGCTGACATCACCTTTATGCAGTACACAGACAAAACGCAGCCATCAGTTGCTTGTGGAACGCGGTTGGAAATGGGTTGATGATCAGCATAAAGTACTCAGTGAGTTTGGATTGGGACTTTAAGGGTGGTGCTCAAGTTTGTGTTTCAAGTTACAGAGTTCACCTGTAGGACTGTCAGATAGCATCGCTGATTTTGCTGAGAAAACATGTTGACTAAACAGATGGTGTTAGCAGAGTATAAAGTTTAAGTGCTTTCTGTTGCAGAGTGTTTGTCTCCAATGTGTTACTGACACATATATCACCAAAATGTGCTTGGAAAGAAAAGTCTTTTCTTGCTTAAGACCCAGTACATCTTCTCAAGGAATGTGAGATGTGCAAAGATTTTCCCATAACTGCACAAATGTTTCTTACTCAGGCTAAAGTAGTGTTTGGGTCTTTATGTACAGTATATAGTAGTTTGTATACTGGGTGGCTACAGCTGGGGCTTTAGGAGAGGCAGCGTAGCTCCCACAGCTTCTGCCTTTCCTGACATAAAGACTTGGAGAATGCTTTCTGTGGCCTTCTTGGATAATATATTTTGTACTGAACTGTACCTAGAGAACTGGATTTTGACATCTGAGTAGGATGAATCCAAGTCCTGAATATGCTCTCACATCAGACAAAAAAAGAATTCTGGTTAAGATACTTGAGGCTTGCATCTGTGGCTTTGCTGGTGACCAGTAAAAAGAGGAGAGCCAGGTCTGCTGGTCTTTGTGCTGCACCATGAGTTTTCCTTCAGAGAAGTGCTTGGAAATGAATGAAGTCTGAGAGCCTCCTTGCATGGAAAGAATGCGAGCGAGTCCGGGCTTGAGTGCCGGCTTGGGCTTGTGCTTGTGCTTTGCTACTGATGTAGGCGAGCCCAGGCACCCTTCCTTCACCTCTGTGGCGCACTGAGCTGCAGCTGTGATGCTCCAGCTGCTCCCATCCCTGTGCTATTTCTGTTGGCAGTACAGGTTTAAGGCATGTAACTATTCTGTGTAATGCTTGACTAGTCCTCTCACTCTGTACCTGTGGACAAAATAGCGGAACAGCAGGAATTGCAGCAGAAACCTTCTTTTTTTTTTTTTTCTTTTTTCTTTTTTAAGTTTTATTTGGATCACCCACCTCTTCTCTTCGCCAAAAATGCAAAGTATAATTTTTGTTGAAAGAGAATATGCTGCAAAGCAACTCTGTGGAAATCCCAGCTATATCTTAATGTCAGAATCCTCTCCAGACATTGAAACTGTCTCCAGCTTTTAAAATAATTATTCTACATAAGGATCAATCTAGAGGAGCTCAGAGACAGTGCAATTCGTAGATATGCAATTTTTAAAAAAACAAAACAAAAAACACTCACAGAACTATCTTATGCTCATGGTGTTCAAAATATACCTCCCGGTGAGTAACCTGAATGTCTTCTGAAACTGCAGTTCAGGGAGTGCATGGAGGCATCCCTGATCTCTGTAAGCTCATGTAATTACTCTTCAACAAATGAAGCTGTCTTTCTTAAAAATGTCTCTGTCTCTTTAATCCTAAATTCTGAACAAGACATCTTTGTGGTAAGCAGTCCTGGTACGGTGATGCCTTGTTTTAAAATAGCTTAGTATTTTTGCCTAGTAACTCATTCAAGGTACCCAGTCTTGTTGAGGAAGAGATCAGTGCTGTTCTGGGTATGACCTGTAGTTTGAAGTTCTCAGAATTGTGCATGAAGTCGTGAACTGTGGTATCAACCCAGGTTCTCTGGCTCTGTTCCCAGACCAGTCGTTTCACTTGAGAGCAATAAAAAAAGCAAGATAATAGTGCAGATAACTGAGAATTAGTATTATAGTCTATTTTCCTTTTACCTTTAAACGGCTGAGCATAAAGCAGTTCTTTGTTAACAGGTGTCTCTGAGATACTGGAAGGCTAAAATGCAGCTTTGCATCCTAACTCTGCAAATGAGCTGGAGTTAGGCACAGTTGTGCATTCTTCTGAAGTGAAGATTTCTAGCTACAGATGACCAGCAAGGTTTGTAGGCATGAATTTGTGTAAGTGCAGGGGCAAACCCAAACTGCTCTGGAGAGGTGATTGGGTTGGGCAGCTTGTGCTGCACAGCTGCTGACCATGCAAGTGCTTTGTTGCCCTCTTAATCCCTGTCTCTCTTCATGGCCGTACCTGAAATTCTGAGCTGCGGAACTGCTTTTTATC
Organism: Odontophorus gujanensis; assembly: GCA_013399175.1. NCBI lineage: Eukaryota > Metazoa > Chordata > Aves > Galliformes > Odontophoridae > Odontophorus > Odontophorus gujanensis. Next base: position 566,150 of record VXAB01007897.1, read on the forward strand.
TTCTTTTAAGTTGGTGACCAGTAAGATGACCTAAAAAAGGAGTGTGAAAGTTGCTTTATCCCACTGTGCTTTTATATAAGTTCCCAGAGCAAAACAACCATTTCAGGCCTTTTTTAGAGAGCTTTTTTTATTTTTAACCCGTAGTTTTTTCACAAAGAATGTTTGCCTTTATTTTTTGTAGGTAGATGTATGTAGAAAAGAGAATGAAAGAGGAGTGGGTGATCGACATGAGCACATAAGCCTGGTCCAGTTTGCTTGCAGATGAGATCTTACCATGAATTCCTGACCTGTTACCTTTGTAACTTGAGTCTCCCAGAAACCACTCGCTAATTCTAGTGCTGTATGTAAAATCAACCTTCATGTTTTGTTGTAGACTATTTATAACTCATAGTGTATTAGCATCGGTTGTGGCTCTTTAAGATGCTTTAAGTTTATGAAGTGGAAGCAGGACCTCTTAGGTCAGGAAGAGGAGGAAAGAGAATAAGGGAGCTGTATGATATTTTTTAAATGGCTTGCTCATGGTAAGCCGTCATGGCTTCAGAGCCTTATTGAAAGGACCAAAGTTGCTTGGGAACTGGGGAAATCTTTCCTTTCAGAAGAGGATGTTTTAATCCTGACTGGGAAGTTTGTGCATGTGGACTACTAGTAACCCTGTTGTGTTAGTGGAATCAGAAGGAGTTGGCCTCTGTTACATAGTGAGAGGAGCTCATTCCAGTGACAGACATGCTTGAGTGGCTTTAAAAATACTGCAGCAGCCTGCATAACATGAACAGCCTTCCTTTGATAAAGGAAGATTCAAACAGTCTTAATTTTTTAGGTTTTTGTCTTTCCGAGGAAATTTTTTTTTTCCTAGGTCAATTTCTAGAGTGGATGAGGATTTTCAGACCTTGCCTGAAAAAAATGCCTATGCTAGAGTTGCTTCCAGAAATCCTGTTCTGGACAAGCTTGTTGGTCACTACTCTGTTTCTATGAGAGGATGCAAGACATCTTACAACAGTGCTGTTTATCAGCGTCACTGTTTTGAGCAGTCATTTTTTGCAAGTGGCTCTTCCGTGACAGTGTTCACTAGAAAGAAGTTCATAAGAAGTAGCCGTGAACACTTTCTGGCAAGAAGCAACTTTTCTGCTCTGGGTTATTGTTTTAAGCTGACATGAGTAAGTCTATTTTGGGCTGCCCTTAAATGGATGTCATCTAGAGGACAGTCTTGTTAAAACTTGGTAGTTGCCTGCTCAGCAGTTCAGTTATGCTCTCTTTGCTGTGGTTGGAGGATACAGTAAATCCAGCTTTAGGGCACTTAGAACCAAATTAAGAATATTATTCTCCCATGAAGCAAACTCATTTTGCTGGTAAGGTGAGTTTACTGTTTTTAAATGGATTGCCTTTATGCGGGATCATGTATTGTCTGCTTGCACTGTTCTGCATTTATGCTGCGTCATGTTCCTCCCGTCCCAGTGGCAAAAGACCTGTATCGCTTTCCTGATTAATGCAGCAAAAATGCAGTCATGCCTCTGCGTGGTCTGGGGCAAACTCTTGCTGGCTGACTGGTAGTCTGCAGGTCCAAGATTAAAGATGGGGCTGGGTATGTTCCTGACTGGTACCACTCCTGGAAATCAAGGTAGTGGATTACTGCACAGGATATTTCTCTTCAGTGCTCAATCAGCTAAGCATGTAGAAGGACAAGGAGCATTCCTCAACGTCAGTGGCTTACTCATTCTTGTCCACTGCAGAGGTCTTTGAGAAGTGCACAAGACTATCTTCTTACTTTCTTTGCAGGAGCGGTTAAAGGAGTGACTGTATGGATGAGCCCATGGCAGTGAGGTTCCCCTGGTCTGTTGTATCCCAGCAGGCTTTGGTCTTCCGTGACAGTTATTTTTTCTTGTCATACTGGCAAAGCCATTCATGTACATGCCCCACTGATATCATGATGTGAAATGTAAAGTAACCCAAAGATTTTGCTGCATTTGTGTGTAAGACTGGTTAGCCATAGCCAGGGATTGAACGTTTTTAACTCATTCTGAGCCTAACTCCTGAGAGCATGGTAGGATGCTTTTCTGGAACAAGAGTGCACGTCTGATGTGGTGGTGCAGAGGAGAACCATCAGTTGCAGTCCTATTTCTGCTGGGTGGTTCCTGTGGGTGTCATTCATCAAGGATCTGCAACCTTTGGATTCTGGGGCTATCGCTATCAACGTGAGCATTTGGTAAATACTTGGTGCTGTAGAAATACAGAATGGTTCCCTGGGTTCATGATGCTTTGGCCTGTGATTTATTTATTTATTTATTTATTTATTTATTTAGTCATTCTGGCTAAAGTTTAAATTGGTGCAAGTGAGGAAGCTTTTTATTTCAGTTTCTTCCCAAACAGCTCTTAAATAATTTGGTTTTGCTTTGCTCTCCTCTCTAGAAACATTGTTTCTTCAGCAAATCTGTTCAGTGTTTTACCTTCAAGTTGTGGAGGAAAAAAAGATGTTTAGCTTGAGATTTGGCTGTTTGAATTTGTACCTATCAGATATAGGTAGCATACCTATCAGCATTAGTTTTGATTGACTTCTATGAAGTCAGCATCTTACACGTGCGCTGAGGTGAGCGTCCTCTTCCAGGAGAGGTTCTGTCTCATATTCTCCGAATAAGAGTCTCTATAAGCTCCTCTGAACAAACAGTTGTCACTCAAATGAAAGTGAGATTGGCTTGAAGTGCTTTGGTCACTGAACACCACCTGTTCTTCTTTGTGTAATATTTTTGGAGAGTTTTCCTTTCCTCTGCCTGTGTTGTATGTACATGAACATTCAGATGTGGTGACTTTGCCTCATCTTAGTCTGATAGCTGTGTGCTGTCACCACACTGTTTTTGACAAGATCTCAAATGTTACCACATCCTTCACTTCTGAACAACCGTTGTCTGATTTGTAGAAATCACTTAGTCTTTCAGAGACTTTCATTCAGTGACTAGATAAAGGTTACGCAAGGGTGCCAGTCATCATGAGTACAGTTCAAGAAGTTCCTGCTGCTGAATATGGTTCAGTGCTGTTCAGTTGTGCGGCGTGGCCTGTGTGTAAGGCTGGCTGTTGAAGCAGATTGCTGAAATCATTGATGTTCAAAATATCCTTTATGCTGGATTGTGTTTTTGAGACCAGCATATCATGAAAGCTTTTAGCACTCCTGCATGCCGAGTACTGGATCGGAAATGCTGTGCCTGCACAATGCAAAGTGCTGAATGAGCATTAACTCTCTTGGCTGCTTCAGATGTGCCCGAAACATTATATACAGCCAGGCTTTCTGGTAGGGGCTGCCTCTGCCAGTCAAGCTTTGTGCTGGATCAGATGTTATCCATCTTCCTAGTAGCAGAAAGCTGGTGTGTCTCAAGCCTGTTGTTAGTGTTGGGACCTAAAGTTCTATGATGCTCTGAGAGTGACTTAAGCACCTCAGAGGTGCCTGGGGAGATGATGGGGAAGGAAATGTGTGGCTCTCAGAGTTGTGCATTTGAAAATATGAAGCTAGAAAAGCTCTGAACTGTGATTATGGAAGTGAAATTAAGATAGAAGATGGTCTAATGCATTTTGTGTTTTTTTTTTTGTTTGTTTTTTGTTTTTTTCCTGTGGAGAAGAGGCTTTCCTCCAAAACAGTCACATGGAAGGAGACCAAGCAAGTAGCTGCTTGCTGCTTGCTGTGACTGAAAGCACTTGATTGTTTTCCCTGGAGAAAACCTCATCTGGGTTAATGGTGCCACTTGGTGTGCTGCTCCACCCCACATTGTACACACTACCTGTTCTTTTGCTGAATGGGAAATGGACATAAACCTAGGAACTCCCATTTCAGATAAAAGTTTATTTCAGAGGCAGCCTGGCAAGACTGAGAGACTTGCTTTAATATCCTTGTCTATAGGTAGAAAACCCTATGTAAGATCTATGCTATCCATATATTCCTGTATTCAGCAGTGCTGGAAAAAATTTCCCACAGTTGCTGTTTCCTTGACTAGGTTTATTTATCTGTGTCTATTTATATATAGGTGTACAGAAGTGCCCTGTCTAGTATGTGCTTTTAAAGTCTGCACCCATGTTAGACTTGAGTGCTGAGCTGATGTAAAATACATGCTAATGATGTTGCAGGCAGCTCTTAGTCCATCATACCTAGTCTTATGACACGATGCACTTATTTAAAAGAGCTCTTACATCAGGCTTGAATGAAGAGCAACTGCTCCATATAACGGGTTTGGTTTTCAATAGACTGTTTCAGTTGAGCAGTACACTGACACACTGTCATAAATCAGCCCACTGCAGCAGTTTTGTCTAAGGTTTACTGAGCCTTAAGTCATGCACTGAGTTATAAATGTAATGTACGTGCTGCCTAATTTTCTTCAAGTGGGGCAAAAGTTTGCAGTGTAGCTTGAGGTCATCTTGGCATGCTAGTCTTCTTGCTTAGTCCTTCCTTTAAGGGCTCTCCCACTTCTGAACAACTACTAAGATTTTGAAACCCCTTTTTTTCCAAGCAAAAGATATTAAATAAGTGAGGGAGTTAGGAGCATTCACTGGCTAAAGCTAAACTTTACTCAGTAATACGGGCAACAGGCAAGCAAAAATTAGGGTTAACCAATTAGACAAGTAAAACATAGTCGAGCAATTGTCTGTAAGGCAAAATTCTGTAACAAAACTATAGCAGGGCGTAATATTATCATGGTAAAAAAAAATGGCAGAAAAACCCAATGAGATCCTACGTGATGTCTTGGAGCAGTAAAGCTCCTATGTAAGTGCAGTCTTGAGTTCTTTTCAAAGGGTGTCGTTGCCCTTTCCTGGCTCCTGATGCATTAAATATAGCTGATGTACCTGGAAGATCTCCAGAACCAGTGCATCAACTGTCAGAGGTTCACCTGGTCTGGCTGGAGGGAGGGCTGAAGCTGAGGCGCTACCACAGGAAAGTCACAGTGGGATGAAACATGGACTTCTCAGTGCCTTTATCTCAAGTTACCAATCTCGGAGTTTCTTTAAGAAAAGGAAATGAAAACAAACAGGGAGCTGACTTGCTTCGTTTTTAGAGTTGTGTCATTTTATAGTAAGCAATCTAAACATAATAAAACAATGGCTTCAGCTGCTATACCTACCTAGGATTCAGTGCCAATTCCTTCCCCCCTTTGTATTTCCTGTGTTTTGACAATGTTACTTTTTTGTTTGTATAGAAGAAAGCTCTCTTCATGTTAAGGTTATGAGATAACTGAAACAAAAAAGCTTCCATTTCATATCACGTACCTCATTCTATATCAATCCTCCCAGGGTGTTTTTTTCCGTGTCATCCCAACAAACTGGTGAGAATGTAGTGTAAGTTGACAGGGAAAATATTTGGACTGCATGAATGGGCTGCAGTGTAAAGGCAAATGGCTACCTGTGGCACACATCAACTGAAACCCTAATGGGGAGGTGTTCTCTTAACAGTGGGTTTTTAGAGGGACAAAGAAGCTATAAGGAAATGTGTCCATTTAAATGATATTTTTAGGAACAGACTGAGTGTGAGAGTGGTTTAAAAAAGAAAAAAAAGAAGTATGAAATAGCAGCATGAAGTATGAAAAGTGACCTTGATGCAAAAGTGTGTTAGTAAACTGATGGTTACAGGATGTGTGCTATTGCTTTACAAAGCTACACTAGTGACAGTGGAGGAGGAATGCCTGTCTGGCCAGGTTTACAGGTGCTGTGCAAAATCCTGCTGGCTTGGCCCGGTAGACTATTCCCAGAACACATCATCTGGTCATATGTCTAGCCTGGGTGGACTTACATGAGAGGACCTTGAGCGAAAGAGAGGCAGCGATCCTAGCTGCAGTGGTTTACATTGGCTGCTGAGAAGCATGCTTACCTTGTACTTTGCTCTTCCTTTTTCCAAAACCCTTTTAGCAAGTGCTCTTCAGTGTCCAGAAATGAGGGGCATGTGTCACTGTCATGTTGAAGAGCAACAGCAAAACTGAATTTTCATTCACCCTTTGAAAAGACAAGTAATTCAGACTGTGCAGTTGTTTGCAAGCTGATAGAAAGATGATAAACTCACAAAACTTTCTTACAGTGTGGTTCTTGTCTTACTACAGCATGCAAAAATAATTGGCAAGCATGTCACATGTGTTGTGGTCCAATGCATGCTGGCAGTTTGTTGGAACTAGGAAATGGTTCAGTGCTGCAAGCAGAAAAGTGCAGAAAACAATCTGTGCTCCTTTGAGGTTGTATGTTCCAGCCCTTTCCTACATGTCCTCCATCACTAGGAAAAAGTAAAAAAGGATACTTCAGTACCTTGCATGCATTCCTAGATTTTAGTCTTGCAGATGATGTGTTTTATCTTGTGGTTCTGCACAGGAGATGATTGGCAGTGCCGTGGAGAGAGGAAATGACATTCTCCATTCAGACAAGCCTGCTGGAGAGGGAAGAGGTGAGATGGCTCTTTCTGCATCTGCTCTACCTGATGGCACTGTGCAAAGCAGTCATCTGGGGCATCAGTTCCCTGTTGGCTATCGAGAGTTATTTTAAAAGAAGCTGGCTTTGGTTTGGGGTTTAAAAATACTGTAGTGCAAGTTCTTTCTGCAGAAGGAGGGAGCTTCTGTCCAGCTGCTGGGTGCAACTTTTTGTTGAGAGAGCATGGAAACAAATGCTGCTCTAGAACTGACAAAGGGAAATGCATGCAAGGTAAATATGGCAATCTGTTCTCTAAGTGCATCAACCAGGCTGTGCTGAGGACAGCCAGAGGCTCATTTTTGAGTGCTTGAGGACATATGCAAGTATTTGAGAAAAACAAAATGCATCTAGCGTCTAAAGAGGATTTACTCACCTTAGATATTTATTCAACCATTTACATATGGACTGTGGGAGAATCACTTGGGACCTTCCTGGTTTTCTATTCTCCTGACAAATCATTGCAGTAGCTGCATGCTTCACAGATTCCAGAGAAGGCAAAAATGATATCTCTGTCTCTTCTCAGCCTGTTGATGGAAGAAACCTGTTTAGCTTATTGGCTCCCAATCTCCAAGATATTGTGTCCGCATGCTCACTTGGCACCTAACTTCAGTGGCTTGAGAAGGCTCTGCTTGGCACTGACAGGGAAGCCACAAGGGGCTTTTCTCTCTCCTTAGGTACTTGGGGCTGTTGCTTACAAGCTGCATCGTGTTGCTTTTCAGAGTTCCAGTGGTAATCTCTAGTAGCAAAAAGGCAGCCTATGGGTATGTGCACATGGGTTGCTGTGTTTGCTCCTAGCAACACCGAGGAGTTGAGAGGTGTGGGAGTGCTTTATGTAGTGGATGTTGGAGTGTCCAAACAGATCAAGCTCTCAAAGCCAGGTGTCTGTTCTGCTGGGGAGTTACAGAGGCTCCTCAGCTGCAGGCTGCCTTTTATTAGCTCCTAAGTGGCAAAATGAGTTGTGTGATGGACACAATCTCTCTGCTGTGCTTGTTAAGTGAAAGGAGTGGGAGAGATGATTGTGTGTGTGTGTGTGCAGATTCAGACATAATACATGCTGAATTGTACGACCTGCTAAGCGACTTAGCCAGCGACATCAGCATTGTGTACTCGTCTTCTTCTCCAGACTGTCCCCATCCATAGTGTTCCCACTCATCTTTATGGGTGGCAGTTTTCTGGGGAAAAAGCCCTAGTTGTTAAATGACAGCAGGCCCTGAGAAGCAGATGGAGGCATCTGTACATGCTCACAAAGCTCCCGTTTTCCTTGCCTTTCCCACAGATGGATGGATGCAGCTTCAGCACATCTGTGTGAGCTGTGACAAGGAACAGGAGCTGTAGTGCTGGCAAGGCACGGTTCTGAGCAGTGCTGCTGTGTGACCCAATGTTATATCCTTCCTCCTTCCTGAAACCCTTTACAAGCTGTGCTCCCTGTCTTGTTGCAAAAGGATTGATCTTAAAATGGGACTTTCATAAGGGCTTTGCCCTCTGTTGCAGTTAGCGAGCTGGCTTGCTTTTCTCTTTGTGCAGTTCAGAGTTTGCAGGAGTTCCTCATCGTGAATGTGTTTGAAATGGGTTGGATCGTAAAAGCTTATCAGCAAGAAATAACACACACGTTTTCCTTGAGCTTCATTACGTATTTATTCACTTGGGTGAGCTGCAACCCCACACAACAGCTAGTGCTTTCTTTAAGCCAAACCTGACTTTTACTCTTCCCACGGCACAGATCGGGAAGTTCTAAGCAGCGTTGCTTGTTGCCGACGGGGAGGTCCCGCTTGTCCCTGTCCCCGTGCTCTCCGGTTGCCGCTGCTGTGCTAAGGCTTCGTGGCCAATAGGTGGCAGCACCCCATCTGCTTACCTGTCGGCTTTGGGGGAGAAAAGAGGGTTTTCTGCCGGTCTCCACTGGAGAAGGGAGCTTTCCCATTGTAACGTCAGGTGTGAGTGAGAGTGAGCCTTTTTGCATCCTGAAAACTTCCATGCACTGTAAGGATCTTTTTGTAGGCTTCCAAAGATAGGTTTTTATGCAGAAGCAAACTTAATCAAATGATCTTGAGTTTGATTTTGTCCTTTTTATTTTATTTTATTTTATTTTTTATTTTTATTTTTTAAAGACCTTTTTTACTGCTGTGAAGTGATCAGTACACCTAAAACGTGAGAAGTCTTGGAAGAGGCACTAAGCAGAGTCACGGGATTTTTTTTTTTTTCCTCACAGGTCTGCTATAACTTTCACATAATGATCTCAAAATAAACCCCGAGCCTTGCTACGTCTATGCAAATAAGGCAGAGTTATCTCTCAGTAACGTCTCAGGGACAATAAAGCTAAGGATACTTGCTACGTTATGCTTTGTAAGTTACTTTGAAGGTGTATTGCAAGTGTTTGCTGCTGTAACAAGGGGACCTGCAGGACAGGTTTCTGCTGTGATGACAAAAACAGAGACTGTAAGATAAGCATAGCCAAAGGGAAGGAATCGAGGAATTGTGTGGTAGGTGAAAAGCAAACCAGACTTACATAATTTGGTCTTGAACCACAGCCATTTCATTTTGAACCCGAATCAGGTTCACTCCACTCATATTGAGTGTCTGCAGTGCTGTCACCCCAAAAGTGATCCTGGATCATAGGGATCTGAGACTGTCTGAGCAGCGTACACACCTTCTCATCTCTTAGGAGTTCTCTGCTCCTTGTGGAATAGCTGGAGATAAGGCTTTGCATCTTTTCTACTTTGGTGTTGCTGAATTTCTTCCACTTCTGCCCACCTTATTCTGACTTCTCTCTAGATTCCAAATTCTGGGATGCCTGGTAGTATTAAATTGCTCTTGTTATTTTCTTCATCTGGCAGACTATTTCTGTTTGGTTTTCGTTTGCGTGCTGTGTTGGGTAGTCTGTGTGAGACTTATGTCTAAGTCCTATTGATGTGTAGAGTCATTTCTAAAAATGCTCATTATTGATCTAATTAGGCACACAGAGAGGCCAATTACTCAGGCAGCTCTTATTTTTTCACTCAAATATATAATGTTGGAGTGCATGACTTGCTAAGATCTAGACTCTGAAAATAGAAAAACATTATTTTCAATTACTTTTTTTGATTTGTTTCCAAAACCTCACAGTAGCAGTGATGAGGATGTCAGTCTAGAGAAGAAGTGTCTAAAGGTCCCATCCTCTTACCTTACTCAGAGTAGCTAGTAAAGCCACGCATCCAGCTATGGCATGTTTCAGGTCAGAGGTCCTCAGAACATTTCTGCCCCTTTTCACTTGTATCCAGTGTCTCTCCTCCTGGGTTGGAAAATGTGATTTCTTATGGCAATGCGTCACTGATAGAACTCTGCCCCTAAAGACCTAAGCAAAGATTTTCTACTCTTTCATGTGCCTTTTTACATTTCTACTACTCTTGTTTTACGTTATTTTAAATATTCCCCGCCCCTGCTTTATGCATTCATAAAAGATGTTTCTTGCTAGACTTTGGCCAGAAGAAATCTCTCAGTAATCTGAGAAGGGCAGAAAAGACCAAGTCAGGGGAGGTGGCGCTTGGGAGCCTAATCCCTAAACTCCCGCGGATTAGAGTCGGGGCGCTGTGCCAAGGCAACCCAAGCTCTATTCCTGGCCCTCTAAACCCCCTAGCTGCTTTGGATCTGCACTGTGCACGTTTCAGAGAAAGCATTGGGCTTGCGATGTGTCGTCAGCAGTTTTTGAACCCTCTGCAAGCTAGAAAGGGAGTCTGTTAAATGTGATGAAGTAGACTGGGTGAGGAGGGGTGCCAGTGGTTGGGGTGGGGAGAAACATGGGATCAGCACTGTGCTTGCATCCACCAGAAACTACTCCTGTCCTCCTTTTCACCTGTTCTCTCCCTCTCCCAAAAAGTGTGACTTTGCTTTCAGCTGTCATGCACTTGCGTTGACGCTGCCGAAGTTTGTATGGAGAAGCTGTGCTGGAAACTGGCATTGGGCAGTGGCTGCAGGCTGTGCAGGTGTGGTTGCATGCATGCACACAGTGGTGCTCAGAGAATGGAGTAAGTGCTGGCAGACGTTGCAAGTGAAGATGCAAGAACTTTGCAGAGCAATAAAATGTGTGTGGCTTGTGTTTGGTTTGGAAACTCAACCCCATCTGTTCCAGATGTTTTCAGTTGTGTTTATAGGAAGTAGCTACTGTGCTGCTCTGGGAGAAAAAAAAAAAATAAAGTAATTGGGGTGTGCCTATGCAACAGTTGCATGCAGGCAATAGCAGCATTAATGGTGCTGAAGAATTTAATGAAGAACTTGAGCTTTCAGGTTAGGCTTATGTGTTCTGGCTGAGTGTTGTGTTGGTAAGAAACATATTCTACCCCTTCATGAAGAGAACAACTGCTTGTAAAATGATACTTTCTGGTACTCTTATATCTGAAATCAGTCTGGGTCTGAGGCTCGTGTTCATTTCTAGGTATGGTGCCATATTATTTGCTGCCATCCAATAATGCAGGTGAATAATGTGTGATTTCATATGTTTTCGAATTCGACTTGTTTTGCTTTGTTGTTTCTCATCTGTGAAATATCTGGAATGTGTTCACATGAGCTGAGCTGCAGCTGCAAACTGGAGAGGAGGCTGTAGCTGTCTTAGTACAGGTACTTGAGGCGGAGGATGAGATCGCAAAGATGAAAGGGCTGCTGCTGAACTACTGCATCTAGAAACAGGGCTCTGGTGATTTTCTGACTGAAGACTTCTCTGTTTAGGTGGACGTGGACATGCTGTTGCAAGGTAGATATCCTAAGACAATTTGCTTTTCTTGTTCTAGTTCATTTTTTTGTATTGTCCTGAGTCTGACTGTGCCTCTTACAGATCCCTTTAAGTCTCTGTTGCTACTGCATTTGGAACATGTTGCTGGATCACAAGTGAAAATGATGTAGATGTGAAGAAGTTTTGAAGAGTTTGTTTCTTTGTGTTCCAGGCTTATCTCTGTTCCACCTAGGAATTATGAGGAAAAGGTGGTGGTTTTTGGTTATTATGTGCATATGCCTATTTCTTACCATTGGTAGGAAGACTGGTTACAAACTCTCTCCCCTTCTGTTACAAATAGTAAACTTGCATGGCTCATTGTCCAGTGATGTGTGCCTAGCCTCCAAGTGATATGCAAGTAGATTATTTAATACAACTAGAGGTGTTTTCTTTGTTGTTTTGCCATTTTTCTATTTGTTCTCAGAAGTGAACTTGCAAATGAACCCTTGAAAAGCATGCAGGCTCTTTATTTTGTGCATGAAATAGAGCAGTTAAGTGTGTCTGGGCAGTGCCCCAGGAGGACTTCATGACAGAGGTAATAGAATCAGGAGCCTGTTCAGTAAAGAGAAGCTGATGAGAGGTGGAGAGAGGTAGAAGGGGAGGGAAAGCAACTGCTGAAATCAGTCTCCAAATAGATGAATGAATGGTTGACACACATAAATGACTGCTGTGATGGCCTGACTTACTGGAGCTTGGTCTCTGGATAATCCTCGTATGTCAGATTTCTGTAAGGCCAACATGTGACACAAAGCTTGCCTCTCGACAGACAAGTGTGCTTTGCTGGTATTAAGAGGCTGGCTGAAGCTGAGTCTCCCACTGTGCATTCAAATGCGTGCGTATGTCTGTGTATAGTATGTGTGCTGCAGCCAACATCCTTTAGAAGAACTTGAAAGGGAAACTGGAATTCCACAAACTCTTGGCTCTTGCATAGACAGTCTCAAACTTGCCTGAGTGTGTATATGTCCTTGTTAGAAAAAAAAAAAAAGCAAAAAGAAAAAAGAAGGAAAGAAAGGAAAGAAAAAAGAAACAGAAAAAAAAGCCAACAAAGACTTCTAGCTGGGATTACCTTTCTCACACCTGTCACCACTGATGTCCTCTCAAGGTTAGAATTCGAGCGACGTGAGGCCAGCTTATACCAAACGCCATTTGAAAGGAGCTCTATGAAGGAACAGCAGGCACTGGAAGGAGGACGAGAGTGCCCACAGTAACATGAACAACAACTTACAAGTTAACCTGCCCAGGACTTGGGCTGGTTCAAATAGCTCACTCCAGGAGAAGTCTGAGCATTCCTTTTTTCTTTTTTATTACTATAGGATGGAGGACGAGGCAGTACTGGATAGAGGGGCTTCCTTCCTTAAACATGTATGTGATGAAGAAGAAGTGGAAGGTAAGAGACCTTGGACTGCTGGGGATTCACAGTTCTTCACAATTCTTATTTGTATATAAAATTGCCAGATAGATAGTGGAGAAAAAAGACACTTTTGTTTTGGCTGAGTATTAATCCTAAAATTGGCCAAAACACCATTAAGCTTACTCAGGGTGAAACTGACTTTTAAAATTTAAAATACATTGTCTTTTTTAAGTTCAAGAGTGAATGTTGTTATATGCTCCTGGTGCACATTTCTGCTTTTCACAAAATCCCATTCACTGTGTCTTGCATAGTCACTGTGCAACATGGACTGTTTGTTTTTTTTCTACATGTGTTTTGGCAATACTTGCATATCCCCGCTGCACCTCGGAGGGCTGGAATGCAGTGGCAAGTTCTGCAACCTGGAAAAAACGGCAGGTTTTGTACCAAGTGTCAGGGGTGGGCATAAGGCAGCAAGAGGATGTTGTTTCTGTTTATTCTTTTGGCTTAGGAGGCCTAGGAAGAGGATTTTCCTAGGAAGAGGAGTTTTCCTTGGAAGAGGAACTTCCAAGAAAGCAAAATGTTTCCTCATGTTTCAGGAAAAGAGTAGACTTTGAAAGTGTTAATATTTTCTCTCTGATTAAAAACATTGTGAAATATGAAAGGAGAAAGGAGTTTAAAGTTTAAGATGGCTGTGAAAAAATTTTGAAGCTGATAAGAATGAGTTATTTGCAACAAATTCTCTTTTCCTTGTTTTATGGCAATCAGTTGTCAGGGTGTTTGATGATTTAATAGGGGAGGAGGAGGAACAAACCATGGGCTATATACTCTAGCTATAAAGGAATTGAGGCTAGCATTCTTCCTCACAGTATTGTCCTTCTCTTTTTGACTTGGATCCATCGTTTTCTTCTAGTTTACTTGTGAACTGCGACCAGTGGCTTTCCTTTAAAATGCTTTGAAAGGTGTACAGTTTTACATCATTATCACTAGTGGTGGACACCAGTGGATCAAGCAGCATGAAGGAAAGCAGTCTCCAAAACTGATTGATTACAAGAGTTGCAGCAAGTCAGACCAGCCATTGTCATGGAAATACCTGTGCTTTTTTCCCCCTCTTGTATGAATTCATCTGTGCTCAGTAGCTATAAATTACCATGTTGGGTATAATTAGTCCATTTGCTGTCTGCAGGGTTGGAATGACAGGATTTTTCTATTTGCCTTTTGCTTGTAGAGTAATTGATACTTTGGCACAGCAGAAACATTTGGGAGGAGAAGGAGGGGACATGTTTCTTGTAATATAAAGTCTTAAGTGTTGCCATATGCTCTGATGGTGTGCATCAACCATATGTGATGCTCAAGGAATATAATACAGATTTTTATTTGAGAAGAGCAGTATGTGAGTGTCCATGTTAACAGTCTGTGATAAAGACTGTGTGTGGAAAAAGGTCATAGCTAATGTTTTAAGAAGTGTGATGTGTTTATCTCCATGTTTCTGTGCAGAGCTCCTCATTTGATTTTCTTGGGCTAACAGACCAGTTGCTCTTCATCTCACTGGGGTAAGGGAAAGAGGAGGTGGAAAAAATACTAAGTATTTCTGACTGCACACAGCGTGCCTCTGAGAGCTGTAGCTGCTTGTCTGAATCTCCAGAGACTTGGGCTGCGGTAGCCAGCTAATTCCCTTGTTCATGCTAAATGCAGTGCCTTGATTCTCTCCAGCTTCGGTGAATGACCTAGCTAAATCACAAAAGAAGCTGCTGTCTGCGGCCGAGCCGGTGCTGATGCTGTAGCATCTGTCAGTGTCATGATGCGGAGGGGTGCACATATGATCTGGCTGGTGAGTTGCTGCTCAGCTGCTCCTTGCTTCTGTACTGGGACAACCTTGAAATTTGAATTCAGAGCTTGCCTTGAAAATTTGAGGTGTTACCACAGTGCAAATAATTATTCAAGCTCTGGCAATTTCAAGAGAACTTACTTGCCTTAACTCAGAAAATTCATGTCGATAATCTCACTCTTCACACTCACAGATATATGCCCTGTTATATAAGTACAAAAAAACGTGTTCACCTGGTATGCACAAATACACCCCATGTGCAGTAATAGTATGCATTTATCCAATGCAAAGATTCAAATGTCAGGTTGAAGGCCCACAGCTGACCCTTCCTGTAGTTAGTTTTAAGTCTCTTTGCTAGATTTAGGGCAAGGGTCTGGGGCACAAGTCTTATGAGGAGCAGCTGAGGGAGCTGGGGTTGTTCAGTCAGGAGAAGAGGAGGCTCAGGGGAGACCCTGTGGCTCTCTACAACTGCCTGAAGGGAGGCTGTGACAAGGTGTGGATCGGCCTCTTCTCCCAGGTAGCAGCAATAGGATGAAAGGTAATGGCTTTAAGCTGCACCAGGGGAGCTTTTGATTGGATGCGAGGAAAAATCTCTTCTCGGAAAGAGTGGTGATACATTGGCACAGGCTGCCCAGGGAGATGTTGGAGTCTCCATCCCTGGAGGTGTTGAAGAAACATGGAGATGAGGCACTGAGGGACGTGGTTAGTTGGCAAGGTAGAGATGCATTGATGGTTGAACTTGATAGATCTTAGAGGTCTTTTCCAACCTTAATAATTCCTTCATTCTGTGGTTTCTGCATTAGAGGTGCAGTGAGATAGTTTCAAGAAGATCATTATAGAGAACTGAATGTGTTCATTCTGAAGTTTTCTCTGTCACTTCATTCACTTGATATTGTTCAAACTTGTTTTTCTGAAAGGTTTGCAGTGGTTGCATCCTCTGTAGAAGGTAGCTTCTGGTGGAGTTGTTACTTCCAAAAGTATTTTTTTTTCCTAATAACTTTTTATTATTTATTTTTTGTCTGCTTTCATGAGAGAAAAATATACATATGAAGTTGTTTGCCTTTTTCCTATTCATTTGTCTCCTAATAATTTCTTTTTCATCCAGCAGTCAATTTTGATCAAATTTCTTAGGAAGGTTGCTTCAAGTTAGCATCACACTTGTCTCATCCCCCTGCTCAGTTGCTTTCCAACATTTTAATGCCCTTAGAAAGATGGCTAGTTTTCTTGCTTTTGAATCTGCTTGATTTAAAACAGGTGAAGGCAGTATTTGAAAGTCATCATCTTGAGCGTATTAACTCTCCAGAAAGGATGAGAAAAACAGCATGCTGTCACCTCCTAGCTAGCAAGCAACTCCTGAATTCAGTCTGTTACTTTTATTTTAGTAGCTTATAGCCTTGTGTTATGTCTGTCAGATGGAGATAACAGCTCTGGGATTAGCACATCACTCACTGATTTGATTATATAGTGGTGTGGGAGAAAACGAGGAACTTGGTTTGGTAAGGAGTGGGGGGAGAATGAGCATTTCTAATCAGTGGGATGTTTAGACATTTTCAGCTTGAGGTGGTTGCTGGTCATGCCCTTGCTGAGTAAATGTAATATTAACAATAGAAATGGTGTATACATTGCAGAAGTATGTCCTTTTGGCCTAGATCCAGAGATTATTTAGTATTTCTGTGAAGTGGCACCTCAGTCTGATCCTACACTGCATGTCATTGCTATTTATTAGTGATATCAGCTGTGGACATTCAAAAATGACTTGGTTTCATGTACCCTTCCTGCTGTCTTTCATGAATGAAGGCTTAATTGATAAAATGAGGAAGTTTAAGTTTGCAGAGCTGCTTTGCTGTCCATAACTGATGTTTCACAGAAGCGTCCAGAAATATTGCTTGGCGAGACAGGGGTCTCCTAGAGCCCGGTTTAGCATATGAAAGAAAATGAGAAAGTGTAGATTTTCCTGGGGAAAATAAGAGCAGGCACTGCCCTAAGCTGACCCTCCTGTGTAAGAAAGCCATTCCCATTCATTTTGTGCACTGCACGTTCCTTTCCTTGAAGGTAATGACATATTGCAGTAATGCCACTGTTAGGAGTGCTGGTATGTGTGACACAAAGAGATTACTTAATAACCAATTTTGCAACAGGGGAAAAATAAAGCTCCACCTTATCCTTTGAGATAAGGTATTCTTGGCTCCTTAAGTAACTTCCCCCAGGCTTGCCATCCTGCTTTTACAGTGGGGTGGAGGATGCAGGGTTTCAAGTCTGGCAGCTCTCTTCCTGGAAGGCAGGGTAGCACCCGGGCTGTGGCCCAGAGAAGGAACTAGCTTTTGTGTAAGGTGTTTCATCCTGTGTTTCAATGGATTCTCAAAGTAATGGTGTGGAGAGTATACCTTAGCACTGAATTCCAGAAAAAGTTCTGTTACAATGAAAACCTTTCTGCGGAATTCATTAATGTTACAGGATTTACTATGTATGAAGCCTGAAACAGGATTGTAGCAATGTCTGGGGACATCCTCTGCCATTTTAGCTGATTGCTCCCCACACTTCCGTCTTCCATCCTTCCTATTCTTGACCATGTTGTGTCACTACGCTTCACAGCTATGCTGTGAGTCTGTGATTGTTTACTTGATGGTTGGATCAATGAAGATAAACAAAGATTGCCATGAAAATTGTTACCTTCATTAACAACAGGTAGAAGATATGAGAAAGTAATCACATTTAACCACTTACTTTATCTTCTTTTCTCCTACTGTAACCCTCAGTTTTTGATCACTGTAGACAGACCTTCTCTGTTTTCAGAAATGGTCAGAAGACCTGTTTCATATCAGTTCAAGCTTTTGCTTCTGAAATAACTACAATAAAATAAGTTAATCATGTGATGTCTAGCACAGAATGTACTTCATTATTTTTCTTTGGTACCTTTAACCGCAGAGCTAGTCAGTGTAGGCTGTGTTTCATTTGGTTTTGCAAAAGCAAGATGCTGAGGACTTAGGGACTGCCTTTTTTCTCTCTTTCTGTACAGCAGATGGCATGACTTGGGACCAGCAGGCACAGATGGGAACCTGAATGCTGCTCTACACAGTTAGTAAAAACAGGATGAGTGGTTTGGATTTTCCCAGCTGTGAAGTGTTTGAATGAAAGATTTCAGCTGAAGTTCTGTCCAACTTTGGTTCTCAGGACACTTGGCAGGATACTGAAATGTGGCCTTACCTGTTTTGTAAAAACTAATAAGATCCTAGTGCCATGGCTTCAGTACAGTTTAAACAGATACTAAATACTAAATCCCAATTGAAAAGTTGGGAGGTGTTTTTCTGTGTGTGGATTAATTAAGTTGATTGTGTAAATGCTGTGACCTCTGTGAAATTTAAATCACTTGTAAAGTGGTTTGTTCAGAATTCTGTTGTCCTTCAGATAATATCACTTGAGTTGTTAGCTCAGTGCTGGTAAATCTCTGAGCAAGTTTACTGTTGGCACTTTCTAACCTGTGTCTGTTTCACCCACTGTTGCATGAAGTATCTTTCTGGTTACTGCAAATGCTTTTCATCTGTTGGCAGGCATCAGGGTTATCTTTAAAGATGCTGGGGTTGTGTGAGAATGTGCTGAGAGGTCCTGAAAGCTCTGTGAGGAAAATCTGTACAATTCATATGGTGATAAACTGATTTTACGCAAGGTAGTGTTGGCTGCACAATTAGAAAAAATGGAGAAAATGGTTTCACAGCAGCTGAGTCAATATATGATGTACTTCACCCATTGCAAAGAAAAGTTTGGGTTATTTTTTTTAGACAAGGGTAAGTTTTGTACTGAGTGTAAGGTACCTGGCAGCAAAGAGTGGTATGTTCCATACCATTCTGACAATGGCTTTCCTTATAACCAGTCTGAATTTCATTTTTTAGTATGAAGTAATTTCCCCTTGTCTTATCACAACAGACCCTGTTAAAGAGTCTGTCCCTTTTTTTTTTGTCCCTTTAGTTGCTGAAGGGACAACCCTCCCTTTAGGGGGGTCATTGTGGGGATCAGGCACAGTATTTACTCAACTCTAGGGTTCAGCTGTTTCTATGGAGACCTTGTGTGTCGTATCATAGAATCAGAATGGCTTGAGTTGAAAAGGACTGCAAAGGTCATCGTGTTTCAACTGCCCTGCCATGGGCAGGGTCACCAACCACTAGAGCAGGCTGCCCAGAGCCACATCCAGCCTTGCCTTGAATGCCTCCAGGGATGGGGCATCCACAACCTCTCTGGGCAACTTCTTCCAGCATGTCACCACCCTGTGAGTGAAAAACTTCCTCCTAACATCTAACCTAAATCTCCCATCTTAGTTTTAAACCATTCTCCCTTGTCCTATCATTATCAACCCATGTATATGCATCAGCTTATATCAAGCAAATAATTTGATCATTCCTTGTCCCAGCTTCTCATCTGCAAATGGACCAGTTATACTTCTTCTGGCTGCTAAGGGTTGTTAATGTTCCAAAAGAGGAACTGCCATGTAGTAGGAGTTGCCCAAGAAACAGCACCAAAAGCTGCTTTCCAGCTGCTGAGGTGATTCAAGCCTGAAATGTAGTTACTCTGCTGCTTCACTTTCAGGCTTCTCCAGCATGTGGTGGCTCTCACATAAGCCAATGCACACCCACCCAGTCTGTTGATCTTTACATTACGACATCACATGGTAACAAATAAGATTTTCCTTTCACTTGGGTCAGAATTCACTGCAATTCTCCCTTGCATTTAAGGGGATGAAAATCCATGTCTGAATAATTTGATCATAAGCATTTATAGTAACGATGATACAGTAATAATTTATAGTAATTTTGCTGTGCTTGCAAAATCAGGGGAAGAATGTTACAAGTTTTTATTCCAGAGTTGGTGGCCTGGAAAAATGACAATGGCTTCCAACTGAAGGCCTAAGTACATAGGCTCAATAGCTATGAAAATCAAGGCTCTTATTTATATTGGAGAGTGATCTAAAACCTACGTGTCTGTATTCATTTAATAGTGCCAATTACAGCTTGGTATTAACTTGGTAATTAATGAAATGGAAGTAGGGAAAGCGAGGCCAAGATTTTCAGGCAAGATGGGCTGTTTTGGGTATATCCATTTTGGGTGGTAATTCAGGGCATTTCTAAAGGAGACATGATTTTTAAAGAAACTGTGATCTGTTCTTGGCATGAATGCCAGAAAATCCGAAGGCACTGTGTGTCTGAACAGCTTGATCTAAAACTTAGAGCAGGCAGCCAGGCCCAGCACAACTCTCATCCTCTGCTCTGCTCCCCAAAGATGTGCTTTTGAAAAGTTTTAAGTAGAATCCAAGCAACACTGACCAGATTAGATCAGATAACAGTAGGGCAGGTTCGGTGGCTTCTGTAACCTCTCATTGCTCCAAAGAAGAGAAAAAGAAAAGCAGCTTATGGGGTTGTGGGTAAGAGTCTAGCAATGGCTTATATAAAGCTCAGTGGTAATGCCCCAAACACATTTATTGTTATGTGTAAACAATGTCGACCTATTAATTTAGTGTGGTATCTTTTAGCTGCCATCGACGTGCATCTTCTAGGCTTCATGGCACACGTTTTGATCCTTTTCTGGCAATGGCTGACCTAATTTCCTATTTTTGAACAGTTTGTAGGATTTTCCAAAAGCCAGATTAAGACCTTACTTCTAATTTTTCTCTTCCTACTTTAGACCTTCCTGACTCCAATAAGTGAGCTCTGTCTATTAGAACTATTCTGTTCTCTAACGAGCATTTTAAACGTTCTTCACTGGAACAGATCCTGAGACTTGCTAGGAATCTGGCATTTTGTCTGGGTCATTGACAGGCAGTGAGTGAACATATGTTTGAAACTGAGAAGTGCAAACTTTAGATAGATGGCTAAGAACACTTTCTATTTGGCTAACTGTAGTGTTACATGGGAAGCTTTTAAAGACTGCAGAGGTCATCTCATGTAAAGATTAAACCAACCTTTTGAAGATATTGAAGATCTAGGAGCCTGCTGATACCAGAAGACTCTCACACTCAAGATTCTCACGCTGTCTTTCACTACGCAGTTCAGTTCCTGTTTTTTTTCAGAATATTAATTGAAGGATTAAAAACTGAGAAGTAATACAAGTACATAACATGCTCTTTGGTCAAGTTCACTATTGAATTAAGTAATTCATTACATGTTCATTGCCAGTGTTGTGTCCTCTCTTGAACTTTTCCATCCTAGCAGTGGAGATGGGATCCCTTAGGAGAGCTGGCAGAACTGAAGAGAACTCTGCTATTCTAATCTTGTCCCTTCTTGTTTTATCTTCCAGCTGAAATTTAGCTTGCATTTTGTCTCTCCCTCAGCCTCTGTTTTCTCTTTTGCCCTGTACTACACATTTCTCGCTACTTTTCTGTTCTCCTGACGGCCTTTACTATGTTGTGAACCCCATACTGAAGGTTACAGTTACTTGGTTTATAAAGTGTTTGGCACCATCTCTCAAAAGCCCATCATCTAATCAGGTCACATGGACCATTTTCTTTGTCCAACAGCCACATAGCATGGAGTAATTAGCTTATTGCATATTTTTGTCATTTTAAGTGCCTTAATGCCTGAAGGCCATCCTGATTTTGGTTGTGGGTTTTTTATTTTTTTATTTTTTTTCAGAATAGCTGGTTACAGGTTTTTGCAGTCATTATAGGCATGAATTATTCTGTTTCTGCCGGTCTGTTGCCCAGCATCCTTTGTCCAAATCCAAGCAACCACTTAACAGACCTCTGGTTCCCATCATAGGAACCTCTTGTAAAGGTGATTCTGTACTCAAGTATCACCACTGTGAGACATTCATGTTTCTGCAATACTGAAATTGTTCCTGTGACAGGAAGAGCCAAGTCTGTTCCAGTTGCACAGGCTGCCCTCAGTTTGGAGGGAAACACATCTTTTATGTGGTTCTGCTGCTATTTCGCTCTTGGAAGCAGTAGTGATTTGAGTCTGATTTATCTCCAGTTGGGACATCTCTTTGTTTAGATTTCACTGAAATTTCAATGAACTACTCAATGAAGCCTTGTGTGCTTTACCTTGTGGATAAATTCCTACTTATCTGGAAAAGCAGTGTCTTGAGTGTTAGTGTGTTCTGAGCATACAGTAGGGACTAAGTACTGAGGGCAGGCGTGTGCCTGGTCACCCATCTGAAAGATTGCTTATGGCTTTTAGTTTTGGCATCTGTGCAGATGTGTTACTGGGAATAATAGTTGATGTTTACAGTGTTTCAGAGGTATTAATTTACGTTCCTTGTTCCTGATGCATGAATCAGCTGTATTCACTGTCATGCCTTCTGAATTTCCACGTCCCTTTTTCTACCCAGAGTGTACGTCTTCCTGATGCATCATTGAAAATATTCTGGTTTGTCTATTGTTTCTTGGAGGCTTGTGTTTTCATCTGTGGGAAAGTTAATGTTCTTTAGATTGCTCATGGGAAATTATTAGGTACTGTATGATATAGGAGTGGAGGATTGCTTCTATTCCACCAGTACTACCTGTGCCCTGAGCAGAGCATTGCCCAGGCTGCGCACCTTACCCTGTTTGCACTTGGGCACACGGTATGATAGTTGCATCCTGAAGTGGGAGCTGGTTGTGGTAGAGGTGCCAGCCTGGGGAGGTGGTTGCTACCTGTAACCCATTTGATTCGGGCAGAGTTAAGTGCACTTGGCTCACAGCAGTGTGGCCTTTTGTTCTTACTTCTTGAGCTGATTTGAAACTAAGCAGGGCTTACTTCAGGAGTTTCTTAGTGCTACTTTTAGTATCTCCCTTTTAAAAATGGATCATCCCTGTGATTTATTTGTCCTTCTGGCCCTTCAGCTTTTTATGACATTTATTTCCTTGGATTCTTGCACAAAATGAGAAATATCCTTCCATTCCCAATTCTGGTTTTGAGAAGCCACTAAAAACTGCACAGATTTGTTCTGATCCCAGCAGTGTGTTGCCACGTTAAGCTGTGTGCTTGTCAGCACCAGCACCTTACTGGCCATAAAGACACAAAGGCATCACGTGGTCTTCTGATGAGGCATGCAGCAGGCTGTGTCCCCTGTCAGCCTCACCTGCCAGCCTCATGTGACTTCACAGCTGCTACAGATACAGGTCTCAAAATGTTGGGTGCCTCCATGGAACAACTTTTTGTAAAGTCAGTAACTCGTAAATAGGAGGAATAAAAACCATGTGCTCTAGGAGTGCATTAGGAAGCCACATACATAACTAAAGCTTCCTCACCCTGGGGTTATGCTGTGTTTCAGTCCCACCCAGGTATGAGAATGATTTGTTAGGCTAAGAAAATGGGCAGAGAATGGCACACCTTTACCTTCCTGTGCTAGGTTAGCTCTGCCTCGGAGTAAAATGGCTGCTGTGTGCTGAGCAAAGCCCTTCATGCAGGTAGCCTGAAATTTCTGCCCCAGCCTCCTTTTTGAGTACCTGGACACAAACAGCTGCCTAGAGCAGGAGGCACAAGTGTCCAGAATAGTTGGCTTTAGAGAAGAAATTGGCTGCATAGTCTTATTAGTTGTAACCACATGAGCTTGTCCAAGCTTGACAAGGTTTAATGTGACTCTCCCTGTTCTTTGGAAAAGAGCCTTGAAAGTGAAAATAAGGAGTGACTGAAAAGTACTGATATTTAACTCATTTTCATTGCTTTATAAATTTGTAATGTTAGTTTTTGAACTTGTTTTCTTCTTCTGAGGTGCCAGTCTGAGCTTCTGTATGGACTAGTCTGACCATGTTCTATGTCTCAACAGCCCTGATCATGTAGAAAGGATTCCTTCTTAGATATTATGCACCAGGCAGGCTTTGTCCTTTGATCTTGTAACTTTCCGCTCCTTCCTCCAACTGACCAAGTTTTGCTTTTGCTAAGCAAAAGCTAATTCTCCATTTTCTTGAAAGAACAGAGTTCATTTTTTAAGTAAGAGAGAGTGTTATAAAAGTTTAATCACTTCCTGCTTCTTTGTTTGGCTGTGGATAAACAAAATGGCAAATGAATTTCATAGGTTTTCAGATAGTAACCTACACTTAGATTATTGCCACTGTTACTGATACCATATTACACAAATGTGTTTAAATACATTAAATACAGTATGAAAGGCTTTGTGAAAAGATTGTTGCTGCAGGATGTATGATTCTTCTGGGAAGATTTTTTTTTTTTTTTTAATCAATGAGGTGATAGGAGATTATAATGCTTTTTGAAGCAAATATAGTTCCAGAACAAGTTGGGAAAGAAACACCTTAACTCTGGATTTCTTTAGGTAGGTTTCTGCCATTTGGCTCTTGTGTTAAAGCATGAATAGATCCACGTGTTTCAAACAGTATATACAGCTTGTGCTTCAGAGGCTTTGGGATGTCAAGTTTGGGACTGACATAATTATACTGAGAGTGAGTAATTCCCTGCCCCAGGCACATTTCCCACGTGGGCATATCCCAAGATCTCTTCGTCACTTAGGCTTAGCTAGATCCACAACTGATTGTGCCAGGCTTGTCCTGGTTCCTTCACAGAGCTGGCGTTGCCCCTTGTTTAGCATTGAGCAGCCATTCAGTGTGCTAATACAGCATGTACACCCTGCCTTTCACTCTCTAAAAAACGTTGTCCTTTCTTCCTTGGACAGAAAAGGATCCTCACAGACTCTTCAGGCTTGGCTCGAGGCTTGTGCTGCAGCAACTGCAAAAACCACCAAGCAGTATTACTGGTATAGACACATGGGAAGCTGGTGTGTCATGTACATGTACAGAGCCTGCCTTGTCCTGCATCTTTCTGCATGCCTCAGTGAGCAATGGGGAATGGGTACCTGAAAGGAGGCTGGGGTGTGCAGGTAGCACGAGTAGTCAGGCTATGCTAACACATGAGTCTGGCAATAGAGCCACACCCTAGCGACTAATGGGTGACAGACAATTTACTAGGTCTGAAAACTTCAAACCTGCAAATCTGTGTTCTTATTTATCAGTACATATTTTTTGTCCTCTGCATTTCTTTAATCCCCAGCTTCCCTTAAATGGAATAACTCTAAAAAGGACTAGACAGCATGGTTCTGCATGGAAACAGCATGCTTGGGGGCCATGGCTAGTTGAGGCAGGGTGTCTGGGACTGTTTTCTTCCCTTGTGTTGTCAGCATGCTGGTGGGATCAGCATGTGAGTGTGCATGACTTGAGATTCAGGCAGCTTTGCTCCCAGTGCTTTAACAAGACCATGGGCCAGGACAGAGACAAGAGATGAACAGGTATTCCTATAGGTGAGGGGGAATGCTGCATTTTACAAAACTTCAATTTAGTAATATGTGAGTGGGTATTCAGGTATACCCTTGTGCCCGTACTCTAAATGTGGACTCTGAATCATGAGCTGCTGTTCTTTAGTAGCTCTTAATGAAGGAAAAGATGCCATTTCAACCAAAAATTTTTGGAGGAAAAATACCTCTCTGATGAGGAGTGCTTCATGCTTTATTAATGAAATGAGCCAGATCTGCTCCAAATTTGGTATGCAGTGAAGTTTATCTTTGGGCAAAGGAAAGTTTAGCTTAAAAAGTTAACAGCAGAAATCAGTGGGGAAGCTGTGACCCTCTGCTGCCCTGTAGAAGAGGTAAGGTTGCTTTCACTTGCAGGTCTTGTGCATCTTAGGAGATTTTATAGCATTGTGAAATTTGTGCCTCTGGTCAACCAGAACAGTTATAGAATGAATGAGGTGCTCACAGGGAATAGTTATTTTCCTGGGGGAGAATGGGTAGAGGGGGAGGAAGAGGTTGTGAACGCAGTGGGCACCACAGGAGGAAATGTACAAATGGCTCATGTTGAGTTCACAAGAGAAGTTCGTGGCTCAGTGAGATGTGGATGATTGGAAGAAGTTTAGCACTGGGCTTTATTCTTCCCACCCTCCACCAAACTGCCGTATAGCAGTGTGGTGCATGTGTGTACCGTTACATTTGTCAGGCACTGCCATTTGTGGTGAATCGTTCTCATGGGAAAGCTCCGTTAGCCCAGCAAGTAGGAAATGTCTCGAAGTCGTGCATTGAGAGTATGTGTCAATTGTTTCCTTCCAGGCATTTTGGGAAAGGAGCCTAGAAGTTTATCTCAGCATTTGCAACAGTGTAAACAGATGCCAAGTACTTCAAGTATGCAGAAAAGGAAAACATCTTGATTGGCTGCTCTGAACAGACTGTGAGAGAAAAATTAAAAAGGGGGAAAAAAGGGAGTGGGGAGGCAGGAGGCAGGGAAAAGGACAGAGCGCAGCGTTAACTGAGGCTCTCCCATGCAGAATATGGAAAAGCAGCTAATGCAGATGTTGTCCTATGTATGTACAACTTAGTTTCATATCACCAAAATCTGTACTGCACACACGTGATCAAAAGATTAAAGAGATTGTCCAGTTCTCTTGGCAGCATATTAAAGCATTAAGACTACGGGCTTACTATGATGTGTTTGTATTATCAAGCTGACCACAGAATTAAAATGATTCAAAAGAGGACGTTGTCTAAATAAAAAAAAAAAAAAAAAAAAACCAAAATC
>VXAB01007897.1:598708-612037 GCA_013399175.1 Odontophorus gujanensis
TTTTTTTTTTTTTTTTTTTTTTTTTTTTTTTTTTTTTGAGCAGAAATCTTAAGTCAGTTTTGGTTTGATACATCTCTTTTATTTCTTGATTTGTCCCTAAGGGCTGTGAAGTCTAAGTCTAGATATCTTACCTGAATTTGATTCCTCAGCTTCTTTGGTGAAAACCCTATGATCAGATTTTGCCTGAATTTGAATTTGAATCAGGAGGTCAAACTGCTTGTACCACAGAAATGAACCTGATGAAGCATGTCTGTGGATGGCGTCAAGCAAGAACTCAGTCCATAATTGCAAACTTGTCTATAAACATTTTATTCAGGCTCAAAACCAGTCTAGTTGTGCTTTGGTAATTGGGAATTGGTGCAATTTGGAAGTATCATTACTTCTTTTTTTTTTTTTTTTAATCCTTGTCCTGTTCAGCCAAAAAAAGCCATGTTCGAAGAGTTTATAAACAGCAACCTTCAACTTTCCCATCTGGAGAGAGTTAAGCAAACAGCATGTACAGATGTATTTTACCCAACGTAACTTACTGCTTAGGAAAGATGTATGCTTTAAAAACTCAGATGGGAATACTGTGCTGAGGAGGGGGATGTATTAAGGTGATGTTCCTGCTCCAGAGCCCTTTCATAGTATTTCAGGCCTGTGGGGGTTGTCTCTGTGCTCAGAGAGAAACTGGTTCACACCCTTGTTTTCAGGCAGGACTGCTGGCACTGGTGCTAGCTGAAATGTGGCTTCCTTTAACTGCAGACTGTTACAGATCCGTGCTCCAGGTGAGCTGTACCAGCACCTCAGTTCTAAAAGTAGCTGCTCTAACTGGCCTGGACTTGCCTTCCACTTATGACTGTAAGAAGGAAATAATTTGTAGCAGGTGTTATTCTGTACCATCCAGGAAGGTGACTTGGAAGTATTCTTGGGGAAAATGTGTATGATTTCATTACTTTAAGCAGGCTTTAAATAAGCTCTTCTTACCTGCCTAAAACACACACGAGAGTGAGAAGATATAAATTCATGCTATTGGAACACTGAATTGTTTCTGGAATACCTGACCTGCAGAAGTAGTGGATGGCCTATTGAAAGAAATTGGGTAAAACTGGATTTTCAGAGGAAAAGTTAAGTAATTTCGCAATGCTAATGTCTGTGATGTTGACCCACTAGAATTTTAGGCACATCCTCTGCCAGTCCTGGTTAACCCTCTTGGTAGGTTGAAGGGAAGACTCATCTGAAAGTGAGTGGAAAGCCATGGAAGCTTGTCCGCTGGCATGTGTAGAGGTGTCAAGCCTGGCTCTGCCTCCTCAGGTCAGCTGATTGCTCATCTTGATCCAAGGCAGATGGTGTAGTTTGCTTTACTTGCAAGGGGAGAGAAAAGGGAGGAAAAAGAAAAGCAGATGGATGCTTCTTTTTCTCATAGGCTGCCTGCTGAACCCATTTCCCTCTTCCTCATTCTTTCTCGCAGACCTGTAAATAAGTTTTCCATGAGGAAGTGCATCTCTGCTCAATCTGGGAGGGGGTTTCTTCTCAGTGTGTGGTTGCTGTCCAAGTTTATTTGGTTCACCTCCCTGATACTTGTTTGAAGTGGCTCAAACCCAATGGAAGTGTGCCTCTCTGAGCACTGCAGCAGCAGGCAGCTTGTAGACACTATGTTTGTGTAGAGAGTGGCAGGGGACTCTTTGCAGAGACACCAGTGCTTGTGCAGAGCTTGCTTGGGTTACCTGGACCAGCTCTGTGTTCCTTAGACATTCAGCATGATAACAAGGTTATAGATCTCTACATTTTGAAACTGATGTTGTTTGGAATAACTCTACTAGACAAATAATACAGATTTAAGCATTAGAAGAAACAGAAAATGTGTGGCTCTTTGGCAGAATGGAAAATTTTCACTGTTTAGTTTATTTGCATAGCAAATGGCTTCTGGAAGTTAAGAAACTGTCAGTGTGTATTCAGAAATCTGAATTTAGTGGTGAGGGTAAAAACCTTTTGATAGACAGAGTTGTTTCCAAAGCAATGGAGTGCAAAAAGACTTAAACTATAAAAATGCTGGTCCCCTTCCAAAACTAAGGACTGGTTTCATACATAATAACTTGTAGTACTATGCCTCAGTTCAAGCCTCAAGACACTTGGTGTAAAATATGACCAATACCAAAATNTGGATTTTCAGAGGAAAAGTTAAGTAATTTCGCAATGCTAATGTCTGTGATGTTGACCCACTAGAATTTTAGGCACATCCTCTGCCAGTCCTGGTTAACCCTCTTGGTAGGTTGAAGGGAAGACTCATCTGAAAGTGAGTGGAAAGCCATGGAAGCTTGTCCGCTGGCATGTGTAGAGGTGTCAAGCCTGGCTCTGCCTCCTCAGGTCAGCTGATTGCTCATCTTGATCCAAGGCAGATGGTGTAGTTTGCTTTACTTGCAAGGGGAGAGAAAAGGGAGGAAAAAGAAAAGCAGATGGATGCTTCTTTTTCTCATAGGCTGCCTGCTGAACCCATTTCCCTCTTCCTCATTCTTTCTCGCAGACCTGTAAATAAGTTTTCCATGAGGAAGTGCATCTCTGCTCAATCTGGGAGGGGGTTTCTTCTCAGTGTGTGGTTGCTGTCCAAGTTTATTTGGTTCACCTCCCTGATACTTGTTTGAAGTGGCTCAAACCCAATGGAAGTGTGCCTCTCTGAGCACTGCAGCAGCAGGCAGCTTGTAGACACTATGTTTGTGTAGAGAGTGGCAGGGGACTCTTTGCAGAGACACCAGTGCTTGTGCAGAGCTTGCTTGGGTTACCTGGACCAGCTCTGTGTTCCTTAGACATTCAGCATGATAACAAGGTTATAGATCTCTACATTTTGAAACTGATGTTGTTTGGAATAACTCTACTAGACAAATAATACAGATTTAAGCATTAGAAGAAACAGAAAATGTGTGGCTCTTTGGCAGAATGGAAAATTTTCACTGTTTAGTTTATTTGCATAGCAAATGGCTTCTGGAAGTTAAGAAACTGTCAGTGTGTATTCAGAAATCTGAATTTAGTGGTGAGGGTAAAAACCTTTTGATAGACAGAGTTGTTTCCAAAGCAATGGAGTGCAAAAAGACTTAAACTATAAAAATGCTGGTCCCCTTCCAAAACTAAGGACTGGTTTCATACATAATAACTTGTAGTACTATGCCTCAGTTCAAGCCTCAAGACACTTGGTGTAAAATATGACCAATACCAAAATAGCACCAGTAACATAGGTTGCAAAATATTGAAAATCCTCTGTTCTTCAGGGTGATTTTAAAGACAAACAGCAATAAACATTCTCAAAACTTTCATAGGACATGACATGCTTTTTTTAATTTCTCATTTTTCAATTTAAAAAATAGGGGTGAGAAGGTGTTGGCATGGCTCTTTAGTGCTTTGTGGTGGTGCAAAGTGATATACACTCCTCTGCTCTGTAACATTTTGCAGAGCTGTTGATACAGCTGGCAGATCTGAGGAGAGGAGCCTTCATTCACAATTTATGGAAAGAAGGTAATAGCAAGTGGATCGTAGCATCTTATGTCCTTGAGTTCTCTTTCCTCTGAGCCACAAAGTCTTGTTGGCTACCTGACTTAAATTCATCAGGAGTACATGAAAACAGGACATTGGAATGGAGTCAGTGCAATGAGATAAAGAAGCAGTTTGCTTTGATGAGTCAGTAAGCTGCCTGCTGTTGTTGCTCTTCAGTTGTAGATATAAGACAATTTCATCCTCATCCTAATTATAGAACTTAACATGCATTTGAACACACACACATATTTGCACGTGTCTTTATCCTCCTCTTTTCCTCTAAAGACCAGGAAGAAGTCTTCAGCAGTTCCCTTTGCTGAAAGGTAGTAAGATTAGATTTTCCTAGTATGTTATTGACACTGACCGAGCGTTTTATGCCATGAGTTATGGGATGTTGAGCCACCCTCTGATTCTATATGGCTTACTGACTGTTATGATTAAAAACCACTTATAGATCTGAAAAAATCAGTGTTGCCTAAATGAGGGATTTGTGTGAACTCAGCATAAGGCTTTTAAAAAAATGGACTGGGAGGAGAGGAAAGGCAGTAATCGCAGTGCACTGGAAATGGGCATTGCAGAACACGTACTTGTTCAGTGTCAGACATCAGAGGTGACTGTGATACTTAGCATTGGTAGGGAACTTCACAAGGTACATGGGCTCGAAACAACAAGTAATAAAGAGGCACCTGATAAGCTGATAAACTACATTTTATAATACTATTTTCTTAGGACCTGTATCCTCAAAGACAGTACAGTCTGGTTTTGGCAGAAGTGGATACGTGACAAGTGGATAAATATAACTGCAGAATATACATTTTGGGTCTCCATCTTTTGGAAAATCTTGAGAGATAAGTAGCTGTGAGTTGAAGTCATCTTTCATTTTACACTATTAATGGCAGCTGTTCTGCATATGTTTGCAGACTTAGGCTAGGCTTATGGAAGATTTTGTAAACCAGTTGAAGAGGGTAACTATGGTTCTGTTTACAGGGTGCAAAAACAGCAATAGGGGAGAAACTTTGAAAATCTGGATCTGTCTTTCAGTGTGGTTTCCAGAGGACTCGTATAGCAGGAAAGAGGGAAGGGGTGGTATGTCATCCCATCAAGGGTTTGTAAAGGTTTGTAGCTTGCTGAGGGAAATTCCTCTTCCATCCACCATTAGTAGTTCTTGAAGGTTTCAGTACAGAAATCACTCTTGCGTCCTCAGATGTGATTTGGGAGGAGTTCTATGCTGAAAGAGAAAATTGTTGCAGCGGAGGCATTATATTAAGGTGCTATTTGAGCCTTGTGCTGTCTTCCTGGATGGTGTGCATCTCTCACAGTGAAGGTGAGGATTGGGCTGGATATATCAGATTTGCTGTGCAGGCAGCCCCTGTTACCCACATACAGATGACATCTCCCTGAGCTATGGGTTATATGTAGCTTTTAACAATTCTTATTTAAAAGTCATTTTTCTCTCAAAATGAAATTCTGTATAACCTGGTGGTAGGAAACGTGGAACTCTAGAGAGTCTGGCTTTCTTGAAGCTTGCTGTAAGTTTTAGGTATATGTGCAAAGACCGTACTGATGAATACTTGCATTTAAATAGTGCTTGGTAGGATGTTATACATGAAGGAAAGAACTGTAATTGTAATACACTGTCTGAGCCTGACAGGTCCTTTAACATCAGTTGGCACCATTTTATGAAAGGTGGTTAATCTGTGTTTGGTTTATGGGGATGCCTCTGGGATATAAAAGATCTTGTGGTAGGCAATCCTGTAGCATGAATTCACGGTGGTGATTTGTTTTAGTGGAGGCTTTTTCATTTTTAATCCAAGTACAACAGTTCATCTGTTGGTTCTGGCTGCTGTGAGACACACCAAAATTGATGTCATTAGTATCCTTAGTTTCCTTTACATCTTCTTTTACTTCTTGCTTAATGAATACTTTTTTTTAGCCCATTCAGGTTCTTCACGTCATCTGGTGGATGTAGGTGCTAGATAAAAGTGGTATTCTGTGTGCACAGAGATGGTTTTGAAACTGTTTTTGTCTATTCAGTGCAGTACCCTGACAGCATACTAGCCAGGGATCTCTTGAGGCCAAACTGCTCTGTTTTTCTGATGTGTTCTCTCACTTGACAATGCGATCTTTATCTTAAGAAGGCCCACCCTGGGGGCAGAAATCACGATAGAGTCCTTAGTGCCTTTGTTTCTTTTATGTGCTTCATCACATCCATAATTCCTCCTGAGCATGCATCCAGGTGTTTCTGGAGAACTAACTTTCCTACCAGTGGGTCAGATACAATCTGTTCACCTTAGGCTTCGCAGATCTTCAGAACCATCACTTTCAGAGGTATTTGTGCCCTTTTGTTCGATACCTGTTCTTCTAAACAATTGCCCACGCAGGGTCTGAAATAACATTTCACGCTGCCTGAAGTATGCAAATATGTCTCCTTAACTCAATAAATTAGGGAATGTACTACTGCAGGTACTCAACCTGCAGGACCAGGAGTCAGTCTGGGGACACAGCGAGCCTTCCTGTCCACAGAGCACCTACCCTGTGCTGAGACACAGGCAGCAAGACTGTGTCTGGCACTGCCTTGAAGACAGGAATGAGGGTTTATTGGAAACCACCAATGGAAAATGAGATTAGAGACATAAGTAATACCTTCTGGACTAAAGTTTTTCCAAGCTTTCTGTTGCAGGCC
Source organism: Odontophorus gujanensis (assembly GCA_013399175.1). Classification (NCBI taxonomy): domain Eukaryota; kingdom Metazoa; phylum Chordata; class Aves; order Galliformes; family Odontophoridae; genus Odontophorus; species Odontophorus gujanensis. The sequence goes on from VXAB01007897.1 coordinate 604,896, forward strand.
TCTCCTTACAAGGTGCAAACTTTGTAACGCTTCAGCACGAAGTTGCCTCTTCTCAGGGGTGCTTGAACACAAAATGGAAAAGTAATAAGACTGCTGTGTTAGGGAAGTGATTGTTGATTTCACTGCAATACAGCAGGCCCAATTTGTAAGTGCACCTGCCTGCAGCCTGAGCCAGAGACTACACATCAAAATACACATCTTGAACACTTACAGAGGTATTCCTGTTTGTCTTACACTTGAGTGTGAGGTGGCTTATATTTCTTTCAAAAAACGTGTTTGTTTTGCTTTTCTTAAATAGACTTCCTACCTCTTCACATGCATTAAGATTTATAATAAACTAATTTTCTGGTAACAACTCCCAACTTTTCAGGCAAAGATCCTGTATTGCAGTGGATGTCCCAGCTGATTTCCAGCGAGGAGTGGAAGTTGCCAGTCTAACTTTGAAGCCGTCCTTCCATAATAAGATAATAAGTACTGATTTGGGAAGGTTCAAGCTTGATGTCTACCCTGCAAGTTCATTAACTCAGCAGTTATAAATAGCAGGAGACAGCTACAGGATTGAAATGAATGGCCCTACTTAGCAGAGCATATGCAGCATGGTCCAAGGGTGTGCCTCTTTCATTACTGGTGTTGAGTTTTTCAGCAATCCGATTTCTTTTCTGTCTCTTTAGTACATGGGATGTGATTTTTCAAAAGCTTTTAATTTCAGATGGCTACAGTAAGAGCAAAGACAGAGTAGTGTTGTGAGTATCTGAAAAATACCAGGAAGAATGGCAAAGTATCTTGATTTTTGATGTAAATATTTTACACAGGGGTAATCACGGGACTTTCCCATAAATGTGGGAGAATCTGAGTGCCTTTAGTGTTCTGGACTTCAGGAGCTACGCAGCAAGCTAGTGGATTTATCCCAGGTGGCAAAGTTGGTTGAAGCATGTCATTTCTCCTCAGATCTTTAACATTACAGGTAATGCATTTAGGTCACATGGAGCAATAATTACTACTCCGATTGCAAACTTGCCCTCTGCATAGCTGGGGGCCTGTCAAAGTGACTGTTAGGGTGCAGCTGGCTGAGTAAACGGTGAAGGGTATGGGAAGATGCTCAGGGGAAGGTAGGCTGTGGGAAAGGAGCAGGTGAAGAGGTCAGCAGTGCCTGTAAATGCAGAGCCAGCAGCTGGGCACCGTACCACATGCTGACACAGCCCTTGTGTCTGCTCTGACAATGCAGAGGAGAGATTGCGTAATGCAGGGAGAGACCTCGTGGTGACTTTGCACATCTGACCATGCAGCATGAAGATGGCTGCTTTCTGGGGCTGTTTTGTTCGGGACCTTCTTTCAGCAGGTCAAACCCCCTTGGTCCCTGGCGGATTGGCTCATTTTGCAGTTAATAGCTGTAAGTGGTAAGGTCAGGAAGCCCTCTTGCCTTTCACTGCAAGGGTTACAAAGCGTTAGGTTTCAAGAAGGATATTTTCGGGTTTATGGCTGGGTTCAGGGAAGACACTGTGACCTCAAAAAATCCCAGGGAAAGATCTGGAGGCAGGGAGTTACTTTAACACTCAATTGATTGGCAGGTGGGAAGATGTCACTTCTCTGTCACTCCCACACCTACAAGACATTTGGAGAAGGGTGTTCTGAGCAGCAGTTAAACATAACTCCTTTACCTACATTGATTTCCGTACTGGCAAGGACTGGAGTAATTTTCCAGATGGTATTTTCTCCAGTTTCTTTGGCTCCATTCTGTTAACTGCAGATTCTTACAGCTCTCACTGAAGCACTTTTATAGGATGAAGGTATACTGTGATGTGAGGTTGGGTCTGAATTTCACAAAGGCCTCTTACAAGCATTAGATTCGCTTAAAACACTTTATACTTCCCTTATACCTATCACCCACCTTTCAGCATGGCTGAAATTGGCCTTTCAGTACAGAAGGATGCTTGCAGGCATGTCAGGTCAGGTTTTGCCCTTACTGTGCAGTTGTGAGAGCAGAGCTGTGTGAGCCAAACAGCAGATGCCAGGCAGGAGATGCTCTGGAGGACCTGGGAAGAACGGGCTGCTGCTTTTTGGTTGACGTTTCTGGGTTAGCAGCCAGTGCAGTTTTTTATCACTGTTTAATACATTCACTGCTCTTTCTTGTGCCCCCAATATGTGATGTTTTTTGTTTTTCTACCTTCAGTGTATTTTCTAAAGTAGTTACTGAAGTATGTTAGCATCTCATTCAGTCATGAAGTGGAGTGTCTGTGTCTTTGCCAAGATTTCATTCCTTGTTTGTGACAACTGGGAAATATACTAACTGGGTTTTTTTCCTTGCAAAGTTCAGGTTTTAGATATGAGTGATAGAAGGTAGGGCTAAATAGTTCCTCCTTCAGTATGTACTGATACTCCCATGCATATTAACAGAAAGCAATCTTTCTTGGCAGTGCTGGTTGTTAAGGAAGATACTGGCTGCTGCTGATGCCTCCCTGCTAGGATCATTTCTCAAGTTGTTTTCGATCTGGGGGAAAGAAGCGGTGTTCCTGAATTAAGCTACATATATGTTAGGCCTGGTTAAATTTAGATATCCATCTAGTACCCACAGGAGGGAGTTGGGCACACCTGCTTGGATGCAACACACGGCACCTGAGCTTTGCCCTTCCGCAGCTACCTTGTGTGCCCTTAGCCAGCCTTAAAAGCGTGGTGTTGAAAGTCCTAAAAGGGGCAGTTATGTCAGGGAACTTGTGTGAGTGAAAATAAATCTCATCCTAATCTAACAGCTTTTCCCATCCTGTCACTTCTGGTTGTCGTTCTGTGGGCACAGTTTTGCATCTCAATCTGGCAAGTCCTTGGCGTGAAGAAAACCTTCTGCCTAAGTGAAGCTCTGAACTCTACTGGCTGTATTCTGCCTTCTCTTTCTTTGCTGGGACAACTTCAGCAGTCCCCACCAGGCTTCTTCTTTTTATCCGGAGTGGGGACAAGAGGCTGAACACCAAAGGGATAAAAGCTTCATTTCATGGGCCTCCTTTCACCCTGAACACCATAGTCAGTGCTTTGCAAGGGGCACTTTGTAGGCTGCTGTGTGCACAAGTGTCTGTGCACTGAATTTTTCCCTGATTGAGCTCTTCAGCTTACCTCCAACATTTCACATTTCCACAGAGTTTTATTTCCAGGAACATTTAAGGTTTTTTCATTCTGTTCCTCCAGCTGCTCATGTGCCCTTTAGGAAGGGAAAGACTACTTAGCCACACAAAAACAGCTCTTATCTTTGCAGTTTCACATTCACTGCACTGACTGAAATGACCTACTCAAACTCTGCTTATTTTTTTTTTGCTTGTGAGTTGTGTTTCAGATAGAAGCAACGTGTTTGTGTTAGTCACCTTTGGTAGCATCCTCAACTGGGAGGTACTTCAGTAGAGCTTGCTGGGTTACAGAAGGTTTATTCAAGTGACTTAGGGATGTGTAGTGTAGGATTTAGAAAACATCTTTTATTTCTAGGGTATTGGTGTTTCTTTGGCTGTGATCAGACTGGTGCTCAATAGTGACTTGAGTTTGAAAAAGTTTTAATAAGCCAGTATTGTAATGTGTCCTTGAGAAGCAGTCACAAATGCCTGGGCCTGGAGCAATGTGAGTATGCACGAGAGCATTTTCCACCCATACTAAGGCCAGAATGAACTGAGCAGATCTGAATTCTGCTTTCAGAGGTTTCTGAAAGTGTCTGAGATGAGCAGTCTCTGCAATGGAAGAGAGGCAAGGAATGTAGATGTTTTCTTCTCAAGAGAAATGATAACGTGCTTTTGATGAAGATTATCTATAGGGGCGGTACATTTAAAGGTGCAATGCCATCCTGCCTCCACTGGTGTTTTTGTTAGAAAACAAACCACAGAATTGCCATGGCAATATGAGATAGTAGAGCTGTTGAGCAGTTCAGCTTAGGTTATTACCGACTTCATGTGATCAAAATCCATGACCCTGGAATCACAAGATTAATTTGAATATGATTTATATATAACATAAATACGGAAGTGGCATTGCTTCACCTTGCCTTCTGGTTTTCACACCCTGACACTGTTGCAGTCCTGCCATACTTTTAAGTTTTCTTTGCAAACTGAAGAATCGATACAAACATTTTTAGTTAAGTGGAAGTTAAGATTCTCCTATAGCAACTTCCCTGAGAGGAAAGTCAAAGTCACAGAACATAGCTGGTTAATACTAAATTAATCTGTGCGAAGTTTGAGATAAGATAATAAAATGGAACATTTTGTGTTTGATAAATGGGGTGTGGGCATAGCAGGGAAAATCATCTGTAAAATGAAATGATGAATCATTCTTTTCATTTTGGAGTAGGTCTGAGTGATATGAAACATTTCTATTGAGCGATCACTTCTGTCTTGATTAACTGTATGGTTTGCTTGCAGCTTCTTGAGTAAGTCATTCTGGATTAAGAATGGCCTTTGCTTTTTTCTTTACCAGGCAGCTTTTGTTAGAAATCTCTCCTGACCAAAGGTGACATGATTTATCATGCCAAATGTAGAGGAAAGTAATTCAATATAAAACTTGCACTGCCATTAAAGCCACAGGGTGGGTAGCTGTCTACACTGTGGATTGTAAGTAGTTCTTCAACTTCATCTTGAAACTTCTTCAGTTTTAAGTAAGAGGAAGAAGTGCCTCTGGGAAGTTTTTATGTACTGTATGCTGTCACTTTGACATGGCACGTTATTCAGATAAACATTGTTTTAGATGGATAAAGTAAAAAAAAAAAAAAAGAACAGACAGATAATTCCTTTCATGGTACAGAGGAAGACCTCCTTTAACTAGAAGCTCGCTGTACTAATCTTCTGTCTTGAACTGATAGCATGTGCCACAGTAATTACCTAAGCCACCTTAATTCTTTGCCTAATTCTATTCTGTGCCTTCACGTGAAACTGCTAAGGGGCAGAAAAGTCTAAGGAATTTACCATGTGAAAAAAAAAAAAAATCTCATTTAGAAGCATTTTGATTTTAAGCCAAAGATCTTTCCATAGCTGAGAAGGGCTGAACTGTGTAGGTGATAGTTGGTACTCTAAAGCTGCCCTTTTGGGATTAAACCCTATGCAAATCTGGAGGACAGTGTGGGAACAAAAAATTCTCAGAGCTCTGAGTTTCTCTATGTGTATGTAAACAAGAGGTTGAAGTGCTTCAAAGCATGAGCACTGGACCTGCCCTTCGAGCCTGATAGTAGTTTCAACATTCCCCTTATGTTTTATGTAATGCATTTTAGACAGTGAGTTTTCTGACTTGTATTTTACCAGAAAGCATGGCTTTGTTCAAAGTGGGGCTCTGTCTTCTTGATAAATAGGTAAACTGGTCAGCAGTGGTATCACACTGCTTCTGGATATGTATTTTGTAGATATATGCACTGTGTAGGCTGGTTTACAAGTACTGTACTCATAACAAGGGAAAAAATTGCTGTCATTATTATTCTTAATAACTTAGAGGTGAAGATGAGTATTAGATCTTTTCTGCTGTCTGTAGTCAGACATTATCGCCCCAGACAGAAAAAATGGCAGGCTAGAGTGCGAGTTGGTTATGGAAGTGGTATGCAAAGTTTCAAGGTCCTCCAAAGGATGGGTTTTATGCTTCCTTCCCTTGCCTGAGTACCTGAGCAGGTGTTCCTGGTGAGGAAAGAGTTGTGCAGGCACTAGAATTTCCATAAGACTTCATAATGGTGTTGAGGTGATTGCTGCTTCGTTATGCTTTTGATTATGCAGGTTGGCTGATGGTCTAATTCCTTTCTTCTCTCCAGAGGCTCTCTCCCTTTGGAGTAAATGTGGAGCATGCTGTTAAGAAGATGGCTTTAGCTCACCATCCTAAAAAAGAAAAAGTCCTCTTCCTAAAACCAGTAAGGCAGAACACTCATTTAGAATTAGTAGGCTAAGTAGTTCCAGCAGGATGATGAGATGTTCAGTATCATCTAGGAGGTATGCTTCCTGAAGTGGTGCAGCTCTGTCTGTAGGAATCCAAACCATCTGCCCTGGGAGTGTAAACAAAAGCCACATACCTCAGAATGATAATATTTTTTGTGACATTTTAGCTCCATTGATAGGAGCCAGCTGAACTGCAGGTGTACTCCGGGCAAACCAGGACATAGGATGCCCTTAGTGACACCACCTTGTGAAAAGCATCATCCCCAAAGTAGAGCTGGGGGAGAGGATATGGGCTAAGATGGAATGCATTGTTCATTGCACTGGGTGAAAAAAGCTGGACCAAATTTGCCGCACACTGAACCAATTGAAGCTGATACAGATGTGATTGTGCTGGCAACCAAGGGAATAGTCATGCATGTGCAGAAAAGTGGGTGGTATTTCCAAAGGCAACCCGAAACAGATGAAATTCCAGAGTGCCTCACAGAAAGAAAGGGCTCTGACTATTGTAGGTACTGATGTTGGGATGGAGGGAGGCATGAGGGTCTTTCACTGCAGGGAAATAGATCTGTGAGCTGGTCAGGTCTTGTTCTGTGAAAAGAGTAAAAACTACTGTTTTATTTTTACATAATCTTCATGTACGCTTGGTGCAAAATCCTCTAATGCAAATATAATCACAACCTAGATTTTCTTTTATATGCCCTCTTTATGTTTTCTGTTGACTTTCTTGAACCTCATTGAACTGCACTTATTAAAACCTTTCCAGATGTTGATTTATAATGTAGTAATTTTTTAAACTGCTGTCCTTTCCTTTCTTTTTTTTTCATTCCACACTCTCCTGTCTTCTTACCCATCAGTAGAGCTATTGAAGATTTACTTTTCCTATCACTTCTTGCTTCTGCATGAGGAAGAAGGCTGGTTGGTCGCTTCTGGAGGGACTGATATGCAGGACACAACTGAGCTCAACTGGTAGGGAAAGTGGGAGAGGGTAGGGAGGGGTGAAAGAGGTGCTCTGAGTGCTCCTGTGACATGGAGATGTCTCCACTCATGCCAGGTGGTGAGCAGAATTCTGCCAATGACCGACTAACCTCCTAGAATCAGGATTCTGGGTTTGGAAATGAGTACACAGATGGTTACACTCTGGTTGGCAGCAGATGCTGCTCATCTAATGAGTAGGATCAATAGTTGTTTTAGTGAAATTGTGGTGTAGGGATGTCTATATAACTGCAGTGCATCTTCCTAATACCAGTTGTTTCTGGGTCCTTTCCCTTC